>JACEGR010005354.1:0-74271 GCA_014170235.1 Listronotus bonariensis
TTATTATTATTTAATTGGTGACCATACACTAAAAACACTACTACATACCTGGTACCTTTTCTTTTTACGTTGTTTGCACAGAATAGCAATGATGTCTCTAATAGGTATAAATTGGGTATAAACGGAAACACCTCACACAAAAATAAAATAGAGGCAATTACACAATAAAATAATATTTAAAAAGATGAATTAGCTAAATGGCAATCCAGACAAATTAGAAAATTTTGACGTCACATTCACTACCTTGATTGTTTAAGCAACCAGCACAGATTAACATCAGAGCATATAATTACAAGAGGCAGCTTTACCATACGTCAGAGAGAAGAAATTAGCCTAATACATTTCTTTCTCGCGATCCTGACTTGGTTTTTTACGGGACCACCGCAGAAGTTTACTCTTTCAAATAGACAAAATATTTTTATTGACGGAGTAATCAAAGTACATACCGAAAAAAAGTCGAACGGTTATATGTTCTTTTAAAGTCTGTAAAACTTGTCGTGTTTAAAATAAAATAATTTTAAACAAGCGTAAGATATGTCCGGAAAATAATGAAAAGTGTGTCGTCAATGTCAAATATTATTAACTTTATTATGGTATTTTTACCAATAGATATTTAATATGGTCATAAAACTGAAATAAAAAAAGTATGTTGCATCGAAACATAATGTTATTTATATAACAAGAATTACATCTTTTTTTCTAGAAAATCCTGTCTATTTAAAAACAAATATTTTTAAATATATAAACTAAATTAAATTTATAAATTGAAACACTACAAAGTATCTGTATTTTTATTTTAAAAATAAATTTCAAATAGAACCGTAGATAGGCGCATTTAAAGAAAATAATGTATTTTGAAACTTACTAAAATTACTTCTTTAAACTAACTACATATTTTGTTGAACCTAAAATTCTCGTCTTGCCACTTTAAAACGTCTGATAGAAAGCTTTTTGAGAATGTATGAAAAAGAAACTGTTTAAAGCAACAACAAAGCAAGTCCGATGATATTCGGAACCTTTTTAGATATTCTTAGTATAAATCTATCATCTACCTGCTAGTATTCAACACACCAAGTCAAGTAGCAGTATCAAGTTGGCACGACGTGTAATAATTCCATGAGGAAATACTAATCAAATTATATAAATTGTTTCTATAAAGAAAACGTGTGGACACTTTTTTGAAAGGAGATAAACAAATAGATCTTTATTGCTATGTGCTATTAAATATTTTAAGGGAAAAAATCCACAACAGTTTAAAAATTAAATTCGTTAAGTAAAAAAGATGCAACTTCCAACCATACATTTGTTAAAAATCTTTATAATTAAAAGAGGTCAGGTAACTTCATAGACCTACAAAAATTTGGAGCTATAAAATATTCATAGATGTTATTGCCTTATAAATATATAGTATATCCACGGATGGACTAAAATTTACCAATAAAATATGTTTTATTTTTAATTATAAAAAAATGTTTCTTTTTTATAAAAATATGTGCTTTATCTAAAATAATAAAAACTATTTTAAAAATCCTCTTTGAATTTACAGGGTGGTTTAAAAGCGCATAAATAGCACTTTCAAAAAAATCAAAGATACATATTTTTGAAACGACCTGATTAAAAGGCATAAAAAGTGTATTTTTTTATTGGTATTGGTTTCTAAGAAAAATTAAGGTTAAAGTTTAAAAAAAAATCTAATTTGTAAATATACTAAGTAAAATAAATTGTTTATTAAAAAATAGTTTACACCTAATTGTCCTTAGTAATAATTAGCATTAAGAAACAACTGTATCAAAATTTTTGTATTACTTATTTAGGCTTTTGAATTAGGTATTTCTAAAAATAAATTATTCAAAGTGTTTTAAATTTTTCAAAATATTATTTTCGTTATTTTAATGCACCATATTTATGATAGGGAAATTTTTTGTTTAGCTTTTATCATTTTAGACAAAGCAAAATTTTCAATAAAAATTATTGTTTTTCAAAATATTAGAAACTTTTTTACAGGTATAGGTAAGTCCCTGTGTGGACACACTGTGAGCAGTTTAACTTCTCCTTTAAAAATTATTTACTTTTTGTACCATGTCTGATCTTAAGAAAATTTAAATAATCGTATAGAAAAAATCATAAGTTAGATAACAATTCGGTTTTTTAGGCTGTTACATATTTTTTTATCTACTTTTTCTGACACAGACACAAGAATAATATTGAGATATACCAATAATGTCTTAAGGTATATTAGTTTTATGTTACTTATATCAGTTAAAAGAGATACACACCTGCTTCAACCCACACGTTTTATTGTGGTATTGAGTCATATACGATGCAGGTTTTACTATTGACAGTACCCATATATTAATATAGATATTTTACTATTTAGAAGGATACGTGCTTTAGTTTAGTAATACTAAAACTAATATTAAAAGAAACTTCTTCTTGTACTGGCCTTTAAAATATTGTCTTAAAAGTAGGAAGCATATATCTTTCTTTTCTGTATCTCTGATTCTGAAGCCTTTCTCAAAACTGTGTAAACCGTATTTTTAGGGCACACTGGGTAATACTTTTAAACAGATTTAAGTTTTTCATACTTTAAAATTAGCGCGGTTAGTAGAAATACTTTAAGCAAAATTTTCTTAAAGCATGTATTTTCCTTTTTAATCTTCCCATTAAACATTTCTATAAACTTTTCTTTGTATTTATTTAAACTTTTTAATAGTAATAATATTATATCCTTTTTCTAGACGTAACCCAGACGTAACCTCACTGTCGTTGATATTTTCAAATTATTATATATATATAATACCTTAAATTTTACTTTAAGGTTTTTTAGGTCTAAGTAGTTTTTAAATTCTAATATTGTTGTTTTCAATTTTAAAAATCCTAAATAATATTTTTTTAAACATAATATTCTTTGACATTGAATTAACAAATAAAACCAAATTATAAAAATGTATGGCCTAATTTACTTTCAAGAAGATTTACAGTCAGTCTACTACAAAATGGTCATTTACTAAATAACTTCATTATATGTGTAGGTTTTACCAATTTAATAGGCATTGTTTTAGCGATTCATTTAGCACAGTGTGCCATCATTTTATTTTCCATTTCAGTGCTTTTTACAACTTAACTTTGTAAAATAATGTAAAATTTCATAACGGTAAAGATAACAAAACAACATACTTTAGCACTAAAAAGTTTATTAGTTTTCTGTTAATGTGTTAACTATTATCCTATGTTCTTCCTCGTTATTGTTTTGGGGTTTTAACAGTAGCGTAGTATTTTGTTTTCAGGTACAATAAAAATAACTAACTAGTGAAATTATAATGTACATTTTTTCTCATTAATGTAATATTGTTTATTACCAACATGTGACTCTTTAAATAAATTACATGCATACTTTTTATTATATCAGTTATTAATACAATGTCTTTAGAAAACTTCAGCACATCAAAGAGTAAACTACTTTAAAAATTTATGCCTGTTTAAAAAACGGGCCAATAAAAGATATAATAAAGAAATAGTTTGATAATTATAAAAGAAATTAAACAAAAAAATCTAAAAAAATTAATGAAACAAAAATATATTTTTTTTTTAAATCGTAGTAAATATATCTTATTTAAAGGTGTGGGCTTAACTTGACACTTTTACACTTACAAAATATTTAAAAACTTAAAACATCCTTTAAATACACAGTGCATTTTATGTACGGCCCTTTTATTATTTTTTAAACAGTATAACTTTGGGATCAAAAATAAATGCATGCTTAAATACTATCTTAGAGTAAAATTGACCGACGAAAATTTTAAGTTGGAGGCTGGGCGCAGAATGAGCTCTATTCTACTAATCAAGCCCGTTCATTAGATATCCATGTTAAGGAACTTGTAGAAAAATGTAATCCGCCATTTTGTAGGCGACGGCCACCTTGGATTTTTTTTTATAGTAAGCTCCATTCTACCAATAATGCCCTTATATTTGATATACATATTGGGGTTGTTGTGATGTAATCCGCCATTTTCTATCGGCAACCATCTTGGATTTACAATTATAAAGAATAAATTATATTGTTTTTTCAATTATATTAAAAGTTTGTACCAAATTTCAGATCGATCTGTCGTCAGAAAGGGGCCAAATTCCAAAAATAAATTTGACATAAACAAATAAATAAATAATTAATACCAAATAAACTGGTTAAGCCAGAACGATAGGCAGAAATTGATTTGGGAAGGGGACAAAAAGGCGACAACCAAAAGAAAAAAAACAAAAAGATTTCAGGTAAGTAAACAAAGCGGCTAAGGCGCCACCTCCAGCAAAATAGCCCATCTTTAAGAGGTCTTTTTGGTCTTTCCCTTCGTACGGCTCTGGGTCAACCTAAGTAAATACTTTTAAAAAATATAAAACAATTGGTTTTTCACAGTTGGTCAGGTGACTTAAGAACAGTTTAGGTGAAAAGAAAAGTAGTTTTTTTATTTTCGCATTAAGCCCTAGTTACTCCAGAGATATTAAGAGCAAATTTGAAAACTAATGATATTCTTTATTATTTTAACTATCACATATAAAAAGAATATATAGTCTAGAAGAAAGAGTTTATTTTTAGTATTATTTTATTTAGCATAGGACACTTCCCTTTTAATGTTTTACCATTGAATTATCTATATTTTGCCAAAGTTTTAGAAATTCAAATAATATATAAAAGATGCTTTAAATAAATTAAAAGCTATAAAACTATATTAACATCAATGCCGCTGATTGACTTTTCTGTCGGCATTTAACACAAAGAAAAATTAGAAAATATCATCGTCAAAGTACGAGCACTTGCGCATCATCACAGAAACATTGTCTAATATAATTGCGTTTTCCTTATGAGTGATTTATTAATTTATGAAATATTGCACCGTAAATAACAAACCGACATGTTTATGAACTGGCTTTTCTATTTATGTGCGAGTACTCTTAACCGTGTGTCTCTTTTTTATTTAAAATTGCAAACAGGATATTGCTTGCTGCTTTGAACTCGTTGCATGACAAATCAAAGAATTGCTTTTAATTAACTTAGTTATATTAAGAGACGTCAATATATTTTTTATCATTAAAATGGTGATGTGTTATAACATAATTTTTATAAACAATCTTAAAAAGTTAAAAAAAAATTAACAAGTTGCTAAACATTTTATTGCATAATGATCTACTAAGTTAGTAATAAGCAATTAAACAGAAGTGTCATATTGGCAACGTTGCCATATTTCCCAGATTAGCACTTTACCCAATATTTTGGTTGTGTAAAAAGCCTCTTTTATTTTAATTACAATAAGGTGGCGAATCAAATTTACAACTAATTCCAAAACTTTTCCAATTCCATCTTTGCCAGTTGCTGATGATGTCACTACATTTTAAATATTAGATATTCAAGAACAGGACTAATATCACCATACAAATATTCATGCCTAAAACTTCTACAACACCAATAGCTTTAGCGGTTTTAAAGATATTTAAATGCTATGTATATACTTTTGTGTTGAAAGTGTGGTGGCTTATATTTTGCAAAATAGAAAAGGTAAAATTATGAAACTATAACAACTTACGTGTAACACAAAAATGCGAAACTTGGTAACAATGTCGACATCACTGTTTCAATCTACATGCTTAAATCTGCCTGAAACCAAATTTTGTAAGTGCAGCTATAAGTTTTTTAAATATGTTGGTTTTTTCTTTATTATTTATAGTTAAAAAGAAAAATAATAAAAATCATTACTGAAGCTTCTAGATTCAGCACTCTTGAAACTCTAAAAATAAATAAATAAATAATAAAAAAACGGAGAGCTTTGAGTCTGTCTATCAGGATAAACTGCATAAAAAATATTCATAAAATGGCCACTTGTGTTACTTTGTTTTTTCACCATTACTATAATAAAAAAAAGTATTAAAATTTTTACCACTTTTCTTCATATAAAAATTTTTAAATTTTAGTTAGTGCTTTTACTTTTAATTTAATAAAACTTTGATTTCTCTATATTCTAACTTAAACAAGATTGGTAAAATTCATTTTGGGCATATCTTTATACAAATATTCTCTTTTGCTTAAGGGCACTTGGTTCCGCAAGCTGCTTCTTGGTTGCTTGAGGTGTCAAGATCAAATATGCCTAAATTTTCTTCGTCGCTCCAAATATATATATTTTTTACTCTTAATGCATAAAACCATACTAACATTTCTTCTTATTTTTGAAAAGAGTATCTAAAAGTATACTGGTTAAGCAGGTAGGTATTGGGATATCGTCGAATAAAGCAACTAAAAAGGATGTATGTGACTAATCCAATCAGATGTGTTCACATGCACATTGAAATTGCCTATGTGTTATGTTATTTAGCTGATTCTGTATATCATATGAATTATCTTTAATATTCATGAAATTTTTTCGAAGACATTATTAAAGTCTTTTTAAAATATCTATAATGTCAAAAGTAAAACTATAAATACATTTAATTTTAACTAATAAATATTTACATTTTTAACAGGGATATAGACATAGACTTATTAGTAGATATACCTAAATTTAAGTTGTTCCTCAAGAACAAAATAAAAGCATTATTTATTACAACCTATTAAAAACATCATTTATTACATCCTATAATTCCGTTTGTTACACTTTTGTTTATAGCTTGTTAAAGAAAAAAACTTAAAATGATTTATTTGTGACTTAAAATTATACATTTTCTAAATTCCAATGTAGATATCTCAGAGAAAAAATCCTGCGATTCTCACGAAAGCAGGAAGAATTTCGGAATATCAGAAAATATCTTCGTCACAATCTAAATCTCTTAAGTATTTTCCACCTCTTCGCAAAACGGTCTCGGTGTATCGCTATCCATGCAATAAATTGAATGCGGCCATTCTCGTAAAATATTCTGCCAACTACCCGGGTGGGTGTAACAAACTTTCACGATAACGTCAGGGCAACACGGCCACGATTTGTAAGCTATTCCTAATTAAAGAAAAGAAGGAAAGAAAAGGGAGAAAAAGAAAAGTTTGGATCCCAGGTAGAAAGAGTGAGATATGGGGTTTCGTTATGGTAGTTTACGGAGGTTTCCTAAAAATTCATCAGCATTTATCTCAACTATCACTAGTGTTGGGAAATACGGTGATTTTTGGTAACCGGTGACACGGCGACAGTGATTTCTAAATCACCGTAATTTTAGACAGTGATCTTAATCACTGCAGTGGCTTGAATATACACAAATATTTAACCTAAAATGGAAATATAAAAACAGCTCGGTGCCTGGCAACATATACGAATATATTATTTATGCAGCTCTTATCGGTTTTCATTGACATGCAGCATAATATTAAATTTATTTTATAAAAATAAATGTTATGAGCAATAATACGAAATCTAAATTTTTGGGCTTATAACTCAAATAATCATTATTATATGTATAAGGTTTGACAACAAGCTTAATGTGATATATTTCCATATTATTATGTAAAAATAATATCACCGTTTTGTGGGTATTGGTCGAGCGGCACGTTTGTTTATGTTCACTTTGACTTGGCGGTGCCCGCCACCCTCCACGTCTAAATAATATAAATATCATATCAACTTAAATCACTGTTTTCCTTTACATATTATTTTTTATTTTAAATAATAATTCATAGGCATATCATATTTCGATCGGCGCGATCAGCGATCATCCATCGATCACCGTATGTGCCAGTGATTTTCCATTCTACGGTGAAAAATCGCGGTTATTGATATGACATCCAATGCGTGTCGTGTCGATGCCGATTGCAGTATTCGCTTTGATCACTGATCACCGTATTTGCAAAAAGTAAATCACTGGTAGCGTCAGTGATTTTCCATTCACCGGTGAAATATCGCGGTTATTGATATATCGCCCAACACTAACTATAACTACTTAAATTATGCTTTGCTGTGGGCTTTGCCGCAAACATAGTGAAGGTCTAAATGAGTGTCAAGTTGTGTACCAAATCCAAATATGTATAAGATCATTTTAAGAAGTTATTTAACTAATTTAAATATTTTTTAAATTCTGATAAAAAGTGGCTAAGTTAAATCCTTTAATATCACATACATATTTGGATTGTGTACAGAACTTGGCTCTCATTTAGACCTCCATTACGTTTGCGGCGAAGCCCACAGCAAAGCATAATTTTAGTAATGAACATGGCTAACCTTTTTCACATTTATGTTTTTGGTGGGATATATATATATATATATATTATGTAAAGAAAACGATATAACGATCTTGTTAACGGTTGTTTATTAGCGCGTATTACAAGTTCTTTCTCGAATGGGGACACTACTTATTTTTTGACCTATTTTATTTTAAAATTTCTGTTATATAGCAAATATATTCATACATATATTGCGATAGTTTTTAATATCTACTTGTAATGGTACAAATGCAACAATTAAAGAACTTTTTTTTGAATGGGGACCCCCTAATTCCCCTAGTTTGTATTTTTTAATTTTTAAATTTTTTCCTACTCTTACCAAGCTGGATTCCAAATTTTATCTTTTAGGTTTATCTGGAAGGGTTAGGTTTAGGTTTAGTATAGTTTTATGTGATTACGTTATATAAGTTTTGAGTTTAATCTTTTTTTTTTGTATAAGGACCCCTTAACAACCCCCTATTTTATTTTTATAACTTTTTTTATTTCTTATACTTTTTTACGCTTATATGCACAATTTCCAAGCCGGATTCCAAGTTTAATATTTCTAGGTCATCTGGAAAAGGGGTTAGGTTTTTAATCTATATGTTAGTCAGTGAGTAAATTAGTGGAAAATTGGACCTTTATATCTTTATAACGTAACGCAAACACACGTAGTTTCATGTGTTTACGTTGAATAGATTTTGAGTTATGGAGGACCCCAAGTGATTCGTTTAATATTACACGCGGCGGTGTAGCCAGTTCCTTTGCTTGAACTTGGCTTGACACGATACCGCGTGTCTAGATATGCAAAGTGCTCAGTAGCACCAGTACTATTTCATTGTTCCTATATCAGGTGATTATCCGATTTGCCCGTTTCCGCTTTCCCTGATCTTATAATTTTAAATTTAGGTAGCCTTTTATCAGAATATAATTCTTATTCAACTAAAAAAAATAAATATATTAAAAATACAATTGGACAATAGAACATAACATCACTTCATTACAAAAAAAATGACCTTAACATTATATTTTTCGGCCTGAACTTGAATCCTTCGTTGGTCTTGCTTCATCATCCTACAATTTTAGAAAATCTATAATAAAGATTAAAAGAGTCCGCGTTTTTTTTAATGTTTTAGGGTTAAAAAAATTAGACGAAAATTAATAACCTAATAGACCTGTGCTATAGAAAAAGTGACTTTTTTTTGTAATGCAAAAATAGAAAAATAGAATATCTTAAAAAAAATTGAAGATAGTTCTTAACAAATGGGAAAAATTTTTATTATTAATTTTACGAAAAAAAGTGTCTCTTCATAAAAAGTCCTGCTTGATGAAAAAATACATTTCCATAAAAATATTTTAAGGTTGGATGTACAGAGTGGCTTAAAAATGACTTGTTTCCCAATTAAAATAAAGCTTATTTCCTAACTACGGTACCAAACTTTAAAGGGTGATTTCTTATGTCATTTTATAAAGAAAAGTTCCTATAAACATATATGTCCGGAGTTGCTTCGTTTCTGAGAGGTCGTTAAATATTTTTTCAAGGTCTGTTTATTTTTAATATCTTAAATACGAAGCCAGATACAATAAAAATCACACCAAAAGTTGTATTTTTAGTTGCTTTAAAGAAAAAAATGCATAAAAAGCCAGTGGCGCACAGTGAGCACAACAGCCAATATTATTGAGAGAAAAATGTACGTCACTGGCTTTTTATGCAGTTTTCATATTTTTTTCCTTTAAAGCAACTAAAAATACAACTTTTGGTGTAGTATATCTTTTTTGTATCTGGCTTTGTATTTAAGATATTTAAAAGAAACAGACCTTTAAAAAATATTTAAGCCCTTGTATCTCAGAAACGAAGCAACTCTGGACATATGTTTATAGGAACTTTTCTTCATAAAATGACATAAGAAATCATCCTTTGAACTTTGGTACCATACTTAGGAAATAACCCGTTTTTTAATTTGAGAACAAGTCATTTCTAAGCCACCCTGTACATCCAACCTTTAAATATTTTTGTGGAAATGTATTTTCTCATCAAGCAGGACTTTTATAAACAATCACTTTTATTTCGTAAAATTAATAATAAAAAGTTTGCCATAATAATATATGTTAAAAATGGGGGTAAATTTATAATTAAAATACAAACCTTTTTAAAGTACGTTACCTTTCATGTAATACATTAAAGCTGTACATTACACTTATGTAAAATTATAATTTTTTTCATCTTTACATTAAAATTACCCACAAAATGTAAATTGCCTTTTAGATTTGTAAAAGGTACAATTATTAGAACTGTTAATTTACAACAATAATAAATTTAGGTGTGAATTCAAACTGACTTTTAAGCGAAAGTTTTTATTTAGTGCATTGCTGTGTATTAATGCGAAACACCACGAGCAGGCTACCATATTTGTGTAAATTTTGTTTAATTAAAAGGTGCATTTGACATAAGACGTGTATTTACGGACATAATAGTCATGAGTTTTGTCCTTTAAACTGTCCCCTAACCTACTAGACAGGGAGCACAATTAAAGGGGCTACGGGTGATTAAGCCCCCCTACCCTTAGTCGACAATTAAACCTTGCAAAAATTATTGAGCATTTAAAATATATTAGTCTTTTTCTTGAAAATATACTATATAAACTAAGGCTTGAGCCTCCACAAAAAGCAGCAGCTAGTTGCGCCACTGCCTTACCTAGGTTCCACGGATCTGATTGTAAAATTACTATACCCAATTTTAAAACATTTTTTTATAAGCTGTAAAATTTCATATGCAATGTACTATTACATATCACAGCAATGGCCCCAAACATACCATTATTATTACTATAATTTTAATTTAAAACTTTTTACAGTACATATTTCAGTTTGTCCCAGCCATATACTTGTTTAAAAATATATTTTTCTTTTATCCTAATTCAAATTTTAAAATGGTTCTACAAACAAAATACACTGCGATTTACGTGCCCTAAAACTTAACTTCAACGTTTACATTTGTTAAGCCTATGCTTATTAACTATTTTAAAACACTGTCTAATATTAGCTTTAAATAATTAATTCTCCTAATTTAATAACACCTATTCTATACCCCTCGTACAAAAGAAACTTCGCATAGAAACTTGCTCGTAACCAATCTCCCCGGATAGCTGTGCCTTCAAAGAGATATACGATAATTAGAAACAGGGGTTCAGAATTGGAAGCGAACTCCGGTGCGCTTAGATACCGGTGCTGAACCATGAAATTAGAAGATGTCTTTAGAGCCCAATAGAATACGCGACTATTTATTATTATTAGTTGTGTAAGATTCTCTAGAGATTCACGCTAGTATCACTTAAAATATTATGACGAAACAAGGTATTATTTAATATACAGTGCATTACAATAAAAACGAGCCACCCTCTATAATTTCGTTATTTTTACACTAATAAAAATCCCGAAACACGTCAATTTTATTTTTAGGGAGACACATTTTGCTGGCAAACTTTACATGTCCAGGGTTATCCCCTACTCCCACCAACACAAACGTCAAAAAGTTTAAATGGGAAAGGGGGTGAAGTAATACCTATTCTTCAAGGGTTTTAAATTATTTCTTCAACAGACTTTAGTTTTATTAAATCGGTTCAGTGGTTTTCGAAAAAAACGTACCCTTAATACTTGGTGTCTTTAACCCCTGTAACTTATTTATTTTTAAGATATTAAAATATAATTATGTAAGTAAATATACCACCTAAATGTGCAAATTTTAGTTTATTTGAATGAAAAACATCATTTCGAGTACAATGACACTTCATTTGCTCCTTTATGACACTCCCATAATTTTTAATTTTTAATCTAGAGTGCCATAAATGTAATAAAACGTTAAATTTTGGACCAAGTAGTCACGGAAAAATAAAGAGTTACATCTATTTTTCAATAAATTGTTGGGCCAATTTACAGTTTTATTGCATGAATGAAACGCTAAATCAAAAATTAAAAATATTTATAGGATAAATGTCAAAAAGTTGCCAATAAAGTGTCATTTTACTCGGAACGGAATTTTCCATTCAAATGAATACAAATATACCGGGTCTCCCATTTCAAATAGGAAAGTTAAGATCATTTCCGGCTAAACCGGAAGTAACAGAAAACAACTAAATACATGAAATATTGCACATTTAGGTAATATACGTAGCTACCAAATTTTATGCCAATATTTTAATTTTTTTAAAGTAGCAGGGGCTAAAAACATCAGACATTTTAAGTGTATTTTCTCAAAAACTACTGAATTGATTTTACAAAACCAAAGTCCGTTAAAGTAAGAATTTAAAACCTTTTAAGATAATGTATTATTTGACCCCTATTTCTATTTAAACTTTTTAACAGTTGTTTTGGTGAGGAGAGGTTACCTTAAAAAGTAAATTTTGACAAAAAAATCTTCCCTAAAAATAAAAATCGACGTGTTTCAGGATTTTTCTATAAGTGTACAAATACGAAATTATAGGGGGTGGCTTGTTTTAATTGGAATACACTGTATATGTACCTACCTAAAATGAGTAGTTAAATTTAATTTAAATTTTAAGGTGGGTGTTTTTTTGTACAATCCACGAAAGCTAAAAGCCTAAACACCAACGTACCGTGGGTGTCTTAAGCGAGGTACGAGGGAGTTTGTTGACACGGGACTTAAATACTTGAAGATCTGGGGGAAAGGCAGGACTTCCGCGGGCAGCTGGTTCCACCTTCTAGGAACTCTAGGGATAAAAGAACAAACTTGTGAAAACTTCGGGGCCTGCCCAGTTAGACAGCATAGAGATGCATACGTGAAGCACCACGAGTTCCTCTGTTGGAAACCTGAGTGTCGAAATTATACTGGACAATTATTAAAATTAAAAGCCATGAAAATTCCTATTAAAAAGCGATAGCCCACAGCCCGACGATGGGCAGGATAAAGAAGCTTTTCTGTAAGTGAAATATCGTTAATGGGGAGAACAGATCTTTTTTGAATGAAGTAAAAAATGCTTAAGGTTGTGGGGGACGCCATGTTCCAGATATGATAACAATATTCCAAAGGGGTTTGGATAAGTAAGGGATAAGTATTATTTGATGATTTTTTCGCGACAGAAAACACGATTGTGTTTTGGATGCATTAAAATGGACGAGATTTTAAGCGCCTCAATTCAATATGGTTCTGTGAAAGAGATATCTAAATGCCCTAATAAATTTGCAAGTTAAAAATGTGTGCCTTCTCTTATGTTAAAAGTTTCATGCACTGCAAGGCCTACCAAAATATGTTGACATTTTCAGATATTATTTTTTCTTTGTTAAAAAAAAGTAATAGAAGAATGAAATACTTCTAAAGTATATGTGAAATCGGTGAGGCTATAAGGGAGGAGTAAAAAGACCACTTCTCATAAAGAATATCTATGTGTCATCAACAAGAGCATCCCCAACATCCATATATTAAAAATAAAGACTTCATTGTCGAACACAGAAGAGATTCTTTATATATATTTTTATTAAAGTCGATAAATCGCAATTTTCATATTCCCAATTCGCGCAGCTCTCGAGATTGGCCCCCGCCATTAGGGACTCACAAATTACGTTCCTGCTGTCAGACGCAGGTTGCTCAACTTCCAGAGTGTTTTATAACTCTGTCACGTGGTCTTTCGTTTTATGGGCATTTCTCCTGGCCTATGGAGGAATTGTTTTATTATGGCTGATGGGAAAACAAATTAATATTAGAGAAAACGATGCCGATTTTAATTTGAAATTTTTAATTAAAACTTAAGCTTAAAAGATGATAAAGAATACTTTTTTTTAACTTAATTTCTTTATTGAAATAATCACAGCTGTGTGCACGGGAATTTGTATGAATTAAAAGAATATATGTTTTTTCTACTAGTTTTTTATTTTATTTTTTTACAACGCTTAAACTTAAACCTATTTTAGCGCCATCTGTAAAATTAAAACTGGAGGAAACATTTAGGACAGTAGACCTGGAAAAGTTTCAAAATTATTTGTCGTAGGAGACTTGTTAGGCCTAAGTTAAAATCATACATTCAGAGCCGTACGTAGAGGAGGCAATAGGGGTAATTGCCCTTTCCCCAAGAGCCCAAAAAAGGTTTTTTAAAGGTGGTTTGTTTGCTAGGGTAAGGTCTTGTTTAAAAATCAAATACTGTATTTTACTTAAGCTTTAAAAATCAAGAATTGTATGCAAAAAGAAGGGGGAATATAGCGAAAATAAGATTAATTTAAATTTTGATTATGATGGTAAATCTCTCGTGAACAAAACATTTCCGCAAAAAAAAACTTTGAGATTCGTTATTAGCACGCCAAAAAAGCCCCGTTTACCAAATCTCGTTAAAATCAAAGTTGCCGCAGATTTCTAGAAAATTACCTTCCTTACTTTATGGACTTAGAATTTAAAACCGTCATAAAATATAGGGTTTTTCATTTAATAGGATATACCTTTAATACGTCACACTTTTTTGAGACAGCAGGCAATTACCTAAAGGATTATATTTGTATACTTTGTTAATAAAATGTATTTTGATTATTCAGGGTGTTAGGCACATTTAGAAAAACTGAAACCTTCAAAACTTTCTTATTTTAAATGGAACACCTTGTATTTTCTTTGATTATTGGTTTAAGCCTTTTAATACGTTAACATTTTCTTAAGGTTGCCCCATAACTAAGTCAAGTAATTTTAGAAATATTTTTTATTTTCCGTTTTCTTTTTAATATTAGTTTTAAATGGCCCATCCTTATTTTTCTTTGACCATTGCTTCAAACCTTGTAATACCTATACATTGCCTTTGGGTTAACCTATCAAGCGGTTTTTACAATATTGTTAATTTTTTTCATGAAAATTTCAATTTTGACGGTAATTATGGTAGCGTGTAAAAACCATCAAAACAGATAAGTCATTTTTTAAGGGTTGCTGTTAGGTTTTGAAAAATTAATTTCTTTAAATAAATTATCTGATATGGTTTGATGTTTATAGTTAATATAGGGCATTCCAATTAAAACGGGGCATTCCAATTAAAATGTGCCACCCCGTATATTTCTGATATTTGTATACTTATGAAATAATCCCAAAACACGCCAATTTTAATGTTCAGAGAGACACATTTTTATGTCAAAATTTACTTGTTTAGGGTTATCCCCTCCCCTTAACATCACAAATGTCAAAAAGTTTAAATAAAAAAGGTGATCAAAAGATACCACTTCTTGAAGGGTTTCAAATTTCGAGGAAATTTACCCTAAATATCGGAGTCTCTAGTCGACTTGACCAGGTTACTCTTTTATTGTTTAAAATATCAAAATTAGATTTGATGCAAAGGTATGTCATATAAATTTCCATTTTTTACAAATTTATTTGTTTTTTATTACTTCCGATTTAACCAGAACCTAACCTAACTTTTTATTCAAATTATTTTTACTAATTTTATTGAAAAATGACATTCCAAGCATCATTTTTTACTTTTTGACATCTAACCTCTATTTATCCTGCCATGAATGCAAATGTACTGCCATTGTACTTGAAATGTTTTCCTTTATTGAAATAAGTCAAAATAATCCGGATGTCTTATATATCTCAATAGTAAGTAAACTTGAGGTTGTTTCCGTTTAAACCGAAAAAAATGGAC
The DNA here is from genome assembly GCA_014170235.1 of Listronotus bonariensis. Taxonomy (NCBI): domain Eukaryota; kingdom Metazoa; phylum Arthropoda; class Insecta; order Coleoptera; family Curculionidae; genus Listronotus; species Listronotus bonariensis. Next base: position 15,790 of record JACEGR010005354.1, read on the forward strand.
AATAATAAAAAACTTTTTAAGTCCAAGATATTTATTTATTTTGAATCCTAAAATATACATTGGTTTTATATTGGATCTTTACCAGTTAATTTTGCTAATTATAATATGTTAAACATGTGTTAGTTTTTAAACTACGGGGTGTTAAAAGTTTATTTATTTATTTTTTTTTTTAATTTTATAACAGTTAAGATAATTTTAAATAATTTTAAGGATGTTGCATTAGAAGAGATTTTTTTTTATAGAGGAAAAAAATGAGTTCGTCCATGAGTTGTTTGGAGTAAATATTTTTAAAGAAAAAATGGTACGCCACTGCATTTTTTAAATAAAAATTATTTTTAAAATTCCTATTTAGTTTGACAGATTTTTTTTTTTTACTTTTTTATTGGAAGTACAATTTCTGCGTAAATAAGTAGAAATCATTTCTCGGCATGGTCAAATCCCTATCCGATTTAAGAATTAATCACAAAGGTGATTTTTTACTGTGGAATTTGATACTTGAGTCAGTGAAGACATAACTTTTATACTAGTTCAGATATTTTAAAGATATTTAAGAGGGGTCTCCAGAATCGTCCGTGAGGTATATAGTGTTAGTATTTATTCAGAAAGTAATTGTTTTCCTAAAATTAAAAATATGTTTTAAAGTTTTATTTAGTCTTAAACAATTTTAATCTTCATTTTTTTTGTATTTGATGTAAGGTTTTCGCGTAAATAAAATCAAAACATTTCTTGGCATCGTCATTTAATATTGATAATATCTAACTTTACAGTAAATACTATCACCTTGATTACGTTTTATTTAAACCCAAATTAATTTTCTACGCAGAAGCCTGGTACATACACCAATGTTTTAATTTTTAATTCATGTAATGATTAGTTAAGCAATCTTAGCATGACTACCATTTTATACTAAATAAATAGCGATTTGAGCATGCCGAGAAATAAGCAAAAGACTAAATTTGTTTGAAGCTTAACGGGATTCCGAAATATATTTTTATTTTTGAAAATTGCAGTGATGTACCATTTTTTCCTAAAAATATTTACAGTGAATCTCTTACCGACGACTATAACTTGTAAAAAACTATTGTTTTTTTTTAATTTTTAACACCCTGTAGTTCCAAAAATAGAACGTAAAAAGTTTAATTATATTTTTTTCTCATTTTTCGTTGGAGAATCACCCCTTAAAGTTTGTTGGAAAATTTTGTGGACACCTTGTATAAGTAACATTTTTATTGTTTAAAAGATACAAAAAAATATTTTTTCGATCTAAGAGGTTTTTAATTTTAAATATTATAAAAAACTAAAATAATTAAAACAATAGCTGTTATTGAGGACTTTTGACGACTTACTGTTTTACAGCTTCATTGACTCGACTATAATATAAGCGATACGAAATGACCATGCCGGCAAATGGTTTCTATTTATTTACACGAAAACCGTACATCAAATAAAAAAATTTAGATATTAAATTTGTTCCAAACTAATTGGGAATTTTTAAAAATATATATTTTTATTTTAGAAAAATGCAGTGGTGTACTATTTTTTCCTTAAAAATATTTACCCAAACGCCTCACCCATGACACTGTTGAAGATTGCTTTTTTCTTGTGTGCCAAAAAATGTCTTCTGATGCATAGTAGGTATCCCTAAATTATTTTAAAATATCTGACTTTGGTATAAAAGTAATTTAAAAAGTATATATATGTGAAGATGATTTGCAATCCGCAGTTTATGCATAAGGGATTATTTTAATAAAAACAGCTTGTTGCGTATTTGAATAAAATGTCAATCTTTTTTAAGAAGTTGGAATTGAATAAATACAGTTACTTAAGAAAATCTCAATTTGGCCATGGAACACTATTTAAAATATAATATTTCATACATAACTCGGCTTTGTTAATCTTGTCAAAAACTGCGGTTTGCAGATCACATCCTCATATATTTTTTTTTAATTTTTATAGCCCCGTATTTTAAAACCAATACAGTTAGGACATATGTTTATTTCAGATCTTTTTCTAATTTTTTAAAAATGATTTATCCCTTGAAGTTTGTGGGTTAAGTTATTGGACCCCCTGTATAAATCAGAAATTATGCAGCTTTTCAGCTGTTTAATTTTAAGTCTTTGCTAACTATTAAATTAAAAGTGATATTACATTACTGTAACGTAACCGTATACACTTATGCCCTTTTTATTCGAACTTTACCAGATAAAACCTTCTTTAATAAAACATAATATTTTAAAGGATCATTTATCAATTACACTTACATGTCTTTTATAAATGTTAAATAGTTTATGATGTTCTTAAGAACCCCATACCTAGTTAACAATAAAACTCTCAAAGATATTTTAGGATGCCTTACAAAGAACTTCAAAAACAATGTAACTGGAGACCGTATATAAGCATTATACAACAATAAGTTCTACACGGTTTTTCAAATCTAATAAATTACCTTGCTCCTCCTATATTTGTCAAACAAACCGTTTAAAGGTACGTTTAATTTACCTGCAATGGTCGTATCGGAAAAATGTGCCTATAATAAATTAACTATGGCTGGCATGTTCCTTGTGGAATGAAAATAAAATGGTTTATGTTATGGCCTACATGAAAGATCAGGTAAAATTTGGATTTGATCATCAAGAGTTTTAGAACCCGATTGTATCTATACGAATCAAAACTAGCCGATGACAAGTCCTTTTTAAGGCTCTCGCAATTTTTTTAACTTATTTATTGTAGCGTAAATCAACAAGATTTGTTACAATAATTATTACAAAATTTACTTAGCCAGTTATATAAGGTACATTTAGTAAAACATGATATTACTTGTCGTATGCAAATTTGAATTAATGACCATGTCAAATTACAATAAAAATATACTCAAAAACAAACTTAACAATAATTTCTGTAATTACAAATCTATCAAATAAATTATAAATTTAATATTTACCTAAACAGTACCATAATCCAGATTTAAGTTGCTTGTAGTGACAAAAAAATGTGTCCCTTTAGTGTTAAATCCTAAGTACTGACCTATCATAACTACTTAAAAGATAAGGGGTAGTTTAATGTTACGTGATTTTAAAAATTAAATTTTTGGGGGAAAAGAAACAACATTTTAAAATAGCATGTTTCACAGGCTGAACACTTTAAGGATTATGGAGCGAATATGGAAAGTTCGGGTCTCTTAATATGGATTCTACAAGGATTTATTAGGGAGACACCCAGTGTTGTTTAAAGCTGTCGTAAAAGAAATTATACAGACACATATCTCTGAGCAGAATTTGTTAAAATTCTTCAAAAGAGTGACAAATACTCGATAATTTCCGAGTAGAAATGGGCAAGGTAAGAGTGACTTTCTCAAAAACATAGTTGGCTTCTTGTAAATGAAGTTAAGTTGCACAAACGAATAATTTTTAGTAGGGTCTTTTATGCGATATAAACAGAGTATAGAGATTTAAAAATAATAATTTTTGCTGTATTTACTTTAAAAGGGTTATTTTTAAGATGATACACACACAATGTTACATCAATTCTATGTTTTGCACAACGTGACCACTCGTAAGTAAAAAATGGGTATTAGGTAATTTTTCTGCGACAGGTATTAAACTAGACTAGATTGGCTAATAAATGGTTTTCTAATAAAGAGCTGCATTACCCAGCGATTTCCAAAAGAGACTAAAAGACTTGTGAATAATAATAAATAAAATATTTAAGTAAAATTCCTCTAATTATCGTTATCCAAGATATTGATTTGAATGAGAAATGTGACATCAAAGCCAAACATCGATGTTAAACATGGACAGCGACATCAAAAGCTCACCATCGATGGCAAGGAGGCGGCGCGGCGGTAGTAATCTCGACGCATAATACTTTTTCAAAGAAAAGGTCTGAATCCGATTGGTATTTTCGACGCATATTTAGGTACAGGTAGTATGGTAGTTTTGTTTAGGTTAAGGAAAAGAATTGTTTAATTAAGGAAGAAAAGATTTAATTAACCAGAACTATGACCATCCCACCTACACTCTGTCTTCGATTTTCGGTGTTTTGTTACTTGATGTTACTCAAGAATTTTCTACCGAAGACAGAGTATAGGTGAGGGGTCATGGTTAGTTCTGGTTAGTCAACGCTTTTTTATTCCTTAATAAAACCTTAATTTAATTCTCTACAAAGATTTTTTATTGTTTAGATAAATCTAACCAATTAAAAGATAATCCAAATTAAAGATTAAAGAATTTTGTAACTTGCTGATCAAATTGCCTCCGGTACGCTATAGCATAATGCGTCGAAAATACTTGCAGCATTCCCATGAACCCTTCGCTAGTGCGTCGAGTTTACCCGATACAAACATTCTACGTCAAATATACATCTGTTCGGCACAACGGTACATCAGATAAGTAACATTAATGGTTTAATATTAAAAAATAAAAATAATTGATTTTAAAGCCATGAAATTTTGAACTAAATATTTTAATGTTTACTCTTCATGCATTATCTGATTCTTAATACATTTTCCTAACCCCTAAATGACGAGTTTTCTACCAGTTTTTTAGAGTACATAAATATATTGTGACCCACCCTAGTCTGTATCAGTCTCAGGTTTAATTAAGGATTAAAAAAGCGTTGACTAACCAGAACTAACCATGACCCTCACCTATACTCTGTCTTTGGTGGAAAAATTTTGAGTAATATCAAGTACCAAAAACCGAAGACAGAGTACAGGTGAGAGGGTCATAGTTCTGGTTAATTAAATTTTTTTTCCTTAATTAAATCATTCTTCTCCTCTAACCTAAACAAAACTACCAAACTACCTGTACCTAAATATGCGTCAAAAATACCTATCGGATTCCGGACCTTTTCTTTGGCATAGGTAAAAAAGGATATTATGCGTCGAGATTACCACCGCCGTTTTTATAGCATCAATGAACGTCGCGCATACTTAATTTAAATTAATTATTGTTTTGTAATGGCACTTGTATATACTCTTTCTCAGGTAAAATTATTTGTAGGTAAAAAACCAAAATTTAAATTTTTATTTATCAATTGTAAAAACAACAATTAATCCTATAATTTACAAGTCAAAAAACCACAAAAATGCTGTTTTAGAAATATTGTGTTGCTTTAGCAATTACATCAAAATTCTTTAATTAAAAACACCAAAATCTGATTTCTAGAACTTATTAAATAAACTTCCTGCTGACAACTACAACGAAAAACTGGCACAGTCGTAAAAAGAGACCGTATAATTTCTGGCCATACAAAAAGAAAGGTCGTAAAACCAGGCCCATCTAAAAATAATAAAAACACATATATTGTATCAAGTGGTGGAAGTGGTTGACTTGCTTCGATTCCGTTTTTAAATGTGTTAGTTTTTTTTCTAAATATATTATTAGGAAAGCACATGTTTATTGTTTGGTTACTTAAACATATATGTTACAGTAAAGCAAGAAACATTATGTTATTTTAAAAAAATAAATACCCAAAATATATAATTGAAAATATGCTCGTATTATAATAAGTGCAAATTTGTAAATTAACAAGAGATCCAGCTGGACAATTAGTCTTCAAATCAATTCTTTCATACGGTAAGACCACTACGTAAGTGTGGAACCACTAATGGCTGCCAGATGGTAAGGCCCAACCAGAAGTATTATATGGGTATAAATCAATATAAAAAGGTCCAGCAATAAACTTCTCACTTATTATTTGTTGGGTATTTACAGAGAGATGTTCTCAATTTAGACGAAATTAATTTAAAATGTATTGATAGCACTTATATGTTCTTACTCTTAACAACTGCAGGTAGAAAAGGAGTATCTTTATAAAAATATTACTTATATCTAAAATTATACCAATTTTTTTGTAGTGTTTCAGAGACACTAATAAAAACATTGCAGTATTATCTATAGCATAAATTAAAATAAATGTAATTATCATAAGCTCAAAATCATTTCCGGTATGACCGGAAGTACCATGTCTTATTTTAAATACAAGGACCTACTTTTTTTTGTTTGTACTCTGTATAAAATTCCTTTTTTAATGATATATCATACATGGGGAGTTTCTTTTTAAAATGGCGTCCAGAGAAGATTTTTAAAGAAAATCAAGTGCAGCTATTATTTCGAGTTTAAAAATTAGTCTGTAAAAATAAAAGAATGACCTACTTCACTTTCACAGGTAGAGATATATTTCATTTTCTTTATTAAATTACTTAGATTTCGTGATTTCAATGTTTGAAGTAATTAATTAGAGAAATTTTAAGTAAGGATCTTTTCAAATTCGAAATGATAGAAGCTACAAGGTAGCTAATTTTTTATATCAAAATATTTTTAAAAAGTATAACATTTCGCAGTAAGAAAAATATCACCCTATTGTAGTAAAGTTATCAATGGTTTTTCTTTTTTTTTCTGTTAGGACAAACAAACTTTTTTTTGTGAATGATTTGTGGTCGTAGAAAAAATATCGTACATTACTTGTGTAAAAATGTTTTTTTACACTCGTGGGTTTGTATACAAGATATCAATATTACAATATTTTCACTCGTGTGAAATTAATCAGATTTCACACTTCTAATGTAATATACTACATCTTACCAACATCAGCCCATTTAGGATATGAAACCTTTTTACCTATTTAGATATTTTAATAAAGACCTAAGCCGGGCCTTGAACTCTATTAAGGGAATGTACAATTTTTGTCTCACTACAAACAGTGGGTGTAGTAAAGACGGTAATCGGCTGATATATTTGTGTATGGCTTTACTATATTTCTGGTCCTACTTTACATTTTATTCACTTTAAAAACATTTAGAACTATAATAATTGGTGTTTATATATGTTTCTTCTAAAAAATATTTTTGCAGTTGCGTTGTTGTTTTACCAGATCAGGGATATGTTAAATTTAGCCAGTCACATACAGTTCGCCTGTGGTCCTAAAAATTTAGAATTTTTAAAAAATAAGTTTTTTTCGGCATGATCTACTAATAAAATAACCACTTAGTAAGAACATCGCCAATAATAAAATAAACGGTAGCAGGACAAACAGGGTTGTACTCTAATAAAAAACTAACTTTTTCTTCAAAATATATTAAATGTTAAGGTAGTGGTAGCTTTTTGTTTTTTTATGATACTTAGGAAATATTAATATGGTATTGATAAGTAAAATGATATTTTATATTTTAAATATTCAATATTATTTCTGTTCATGGGGATAAAATATAATAGGATAGACAAGCAAAAACACATAATAATGTTTTTTAAAGTTTAGGTATTATTCGAACATACACATATATTCTTTCTTAGTTTAGATGATTTGGGGGATACATCGAAGCATTTTTGTAAAGCTATTACTGTTTCTCTTTCACCAAAATCGGTTTTTTGGTTTACATGGAATATCTGATGCTATTAAGGACATGACACAATACCTTATGGGTTCCATTATTATAAATTCAGGTTATCGGTCTTTTTCCCGCAAATAACCATTTATAGATATAAGAGCGAGAAGCTACTAAGTTAGAATAACTCAACCTAATAAAAACCTAAATGATGTTTCTAAAACCACTTTTTAGATATAACTGATATAAGTCCTTTGTACGTTAAGAAATCAGAAAGTAACAATTTCTTTTTGTAATTAATATTAACGCCCGAAGGACGGTTAGTATAACATTCGATCTGGTTAGTTCTGGTTTTCTTGTTTTCAAGTTAAAACGAAAAGACAGCGAAGTTTTCATTTAGTGCAATCACTGTCTAGTAAGATGTGAAACATCACCAAACAGGCATAATATTTTTTTGTCAATCTTGTTTGATTAAAAAGTGTGTTTGACCTAAGACGTGAATTTGCGGACATAATGGGCCATATGGATAAAAAGAAGCAAATGCATATTCTTATAAAATCTGAAGTAAATGCTTTTGCTATATTTTTCTATATCATGAGCATTTGTTTATACTTATAAGCAAAAGCATTTACTTCAAATTTTATAAGTACAAGCATTTGCTTCTTTATGCATATGGCCCATTGTTACTATTTTTGCCTTTAAAATGTTTGGTATGTTTACTTTTAAGTTAGGTACTCAAAAATGAAAGTACTTAAATAAAACAAAAGAAATGTTTAGAATGTTTGACATAGGTTTTACAAAATAAGTAAGCTTTTTTTAAATCATTGTTGATCATTCGTGTTTTCGCAATTAGGTACCTACTAACCATGGATAGATAATATACTATATAATATTACGTCTTTATAGTAAATTTATTGTGATTTTTAAATAAACAATCTTGTGTTTTTACAGAATAATAACGTTCAACATGTTAGTATTTAAAAAAATATAAATAAAATGTTGAAAAATATTTAAGTACGTTTACTGTACATCGTTATAATGAATCTGATTCAACTGGTCGGATAAAACTTAAGAAAGTGTTTCAATCGGTTGACTTCGAATGTCGTTCGAAATTGACCAATTAGAACACTTTTCTAAGTTTTATTCGATCGGCTGAATCGGATTCAGTATAACGATGTATGTACACGTTTTCTTATTTATTTTTTTAAGTTAATATAATCTAAAGATTGCCCGGATCTGATTGTAAAATTTTAATATCCAATTTTATAGAATTGTTATATGCGTTATAAAATTACATGATCGAATGTACCTATTATTACATATCTCTCAAACAACCCATAATTATGATTGTAATTTTAATGTATTATAACACTTTATACGGCCAGTTTCACAATATTTGGTTAACACTAACCATAGGTGTGTTACCATAGAAACAACGAAATACCGAAATGTGATTGGTGTTGCCAAAATAGTTAACCCAAAAGTGATGGTAACCATATATTGTAAAACTGTGCATTACAGTGTACCCTGATATATTTTTTTAAATAATTTAAAAACCTATTCATTCATAAATTGAAAACTAATTTTGTAATCACCTACCAAATTTATATTAATAGTAATTAGTTACTTTGTTTACTTTTAACAGATTTAAATTTTAACAATTTGCATACATTATACCCAAGGACATTCTTGTAGAGATATAATAAATTTTGTCAAATTTTACAGTTACTAAATTTTATACCAACACAATATCATTAAAAATGTCAAGATTTCCACTAACATGAGTTATGTTTCTTCTTTTAACTTTTTCCGCCAGACATTTTAAATCGTGCTTTTTATTTTTTCAATTATTTGTTAAGATCTTTTAGTTTAGGTATTTTGTATTAAGGTTTTTAAAAATCACAATTATTTATAGACGCCAATTACAAAATGAGGTAAACCAAATTTAATATACTGGGTGTCTCTCTAAAAGATCTGTACAAACTGATACCATAGACTACTTGGGCCAACATACAACGATCTATCGCAATTTACCTTTGTCGAAAAGTTGATTGTTTGCATGATACAGGATGTACAAAGTCATTATTTTTTTTATTTTTAAATATTTTATATTTATTATTGAAAACTTTTAACAAAATTGGCATAAGAGGTTTTTAAAGTAAGACAATATGAAAGCTACTTATATTTTTGCGGTTTAATATAGAGAGGCCAACTGCATTCCTATGGTTTTGTTCAAACTGTCATTATTTTTTGCCTTATAATTTAGTAAATAACTTTTATTTTCTCATATTTTAGCACAGAAGAGATAAACTTATAAATATACAGGGTGATTCAAAATCGATCACGAAACTTAAGGGGGTGATTCTACTTGACAAAATAAGGGTAGAGCTTCATATAATTTTTTCAAAATGTTATTCGTTTTCGAGTTACAAGCCGTCAAAGTTCAATTTAAATTTGGTTTTTTCGCCATATTTCATTTTTTTTAACCAATCCAGGTGATATTTGGCACACAAATCAAGCTTTGCACATTCTAAAATTTTAAGATAAAAGTACTTTTTTAAATACCGCCAGAGGGCACTTTACCTAAAACTTAAAATTTATTTACATCATAACTTTTTATTTTGACAGATATCGCAAAGCTGGGGACGCCATTTAATAGACAATCAAAAACTTAAAAAATAAGATACTCTTTATTAAAGTCGATAAACCTCACCGTTTAAGCACCAATAGACATCAAAGTTTTCATCAATTTCAATCAAATTACCCACATACATACAGGGTGTCCAGTAATTCAACCGTCAAAGTTCAATTTAAATTTGGTTTTTTCGCCATATTTCATTTTTTTAACCAATCCAGGTGATATTTGGCACACAAATCAAGCTTTGCACATTCTAAAATTTTAAGATAAAAGTACTTTTTTAAATACCGCCAGAGGGCACTTTACCTAAAACTTTCGATAAACCTCACCGTTTAAGCACCAATAGAGATCAAAGTTTTCATCAATTTCAATCAAATTACCCACATACATACAGGGTGTCCAGTAATTCAACCGACAAACTTAACCAAATGATTCTACAACAAACAATAAGAAAAAACTTCATATAAACATATGCCCTAAACGTCTTAGTTTTTGAACTACGGGGTGTTAAAGATTAAAAATAAAAACAAGTTGTTTTTTTAATATTTAAAAATCCAAAAAATAAATGAAATATTGTCACCCTATATCTTGCAAACCAACAACATTTTGACCAAACGGTAAATTGCATTAGATCGTTGTATTTTGGCCCAAAGAATTTGCCGTAGCATTTTGTACAGACCTTTTGGACACTACCAGGGGGCTAGTTAAAGCGTAAATAGAATGCAATGCAAAAAAATGTTTAATCTGAAATATCTCAATAACGGTTGCTCGTAGCGATATTTATCGGTTATACCTGTTCTTATGCAAAAAATAGTTTAAAATTAAAATATACCAAGGCAAAAAAAAGTTATGGCACTTTGAATCTAAGCAAAGGACTTCAGGTGGCTTTTCCCTACATGTTACTACAAAAACATTAGCAATTCTTGATACTTCAGTGATCAATGAAATAGGATAATTTAAACTTCAGAAAATGAAAAACTAAATCAGAAAGTAGAGTCTGGTGGCACATCATTTTAAAGTTTCTGGAGAGTACTTTATAACCCTAGAATATACCTAATGTTAGTATCTTTATTTACTACAAATTGCAATGCTTTAAACATAAAATAAATAAATAAAAATACCCAATGTGGATGACCATATTTTTTATAAAAGGCTTATAAATATCTTTTTAATGCTGGTACTTATGATAATTTACAGGGTAGGACAAAAAGTATATAGTAAGATCCCTCATTCCACTTTAATTTTCTTTTCAATATTGTGCCCAGCGGCCCTTTTAAAATTTTCATATGTTAATTGAAGTAGTAATTTTCTGAATTGATTTGTTTATAATTAATAGTTTAAAAAAACTAAAAAACACGCTTTTTATATGCAACCGAACTAAAAATTAGAAAATAATTTTTCATTTAAAAAAATATTGTCATTTCATAGTAAAAAGCGTGGGGTGCATTTTACTATTTTTTCATAACTTTTCCATCATAGATATTGGCAAATATAATAATTATAACATTTAATATATTAAGCACCCCACGCTTTTTACTATGAAATGACAATATTTTTTTAATGAAAAATTATTTTCTAATTTTTAGTTCGGTTGCATATAAAAGCGTGTTTTTTAGTTTTTTAAACTATTAATTATTTTTCATTTTTTAGTTCGTTATATCAATTAACTTTGCTACTCTTGACAAAATGGCGAAAAAATTTTTAGTGAACAAGAGTAGCAAAGTTTGAAATGTTGCCAACAGATGGCAACCCACTAAAAATTTCTTCGCAATTGAGTAGCAAAGTTTGGAATGTTGCCAACAGATGGCAAAGAGTAGCAAAGTTTGAAATGTTGCCAACAGATGGCAACCCACTAAAAAATTTCTTCGCAATTGAGTAGCAAAGTTTGGAATGTTGCCAACAGATGGCAACCCAGGTGTTGTTTTTATAATATAATGGAATTTTTTTCCTGGCGATCAAAAACAAGATAACGGGATACTGTTTGCAGATTATTGCATTGTCATGGGTCATTAATAAGTGTGCAAAGTTTCAAAGAAATCGAATAGCTGGAAGTTGGTTAAAATTAGGCTCAAAGATTCCGTTACATAGATAGCCAGATGGATAGATAGATAGTTACAACCCAAGTTAATAAAAGCGTGTTAAAAATATGAAAATAAAAAGGGACATTACAGAAATACACTGTATAAAAATAAAATTGGTAACATATTACTATTCAGGGTGTTACTAAATATTGTTTAAAAATTTAAGAGTAGATTCTACTATTAATAATTAATAGTTTAAAAAACTAAAAAACACGCTTTTATATGCAACCGAACTAAAAATTAAAAAATAATTTTTCATTAAAAAAATATTTTCACTTCATAGTAAAAAGCGTGGGGTGCATTTTACTATTTTTTCATAACTTTTCCATCATAGATATTGGCAAATATAATAATTATAACATTTAATATATTAAGCACCCCACGCTTTTTACTATGAAGTGAAAATATTTTTTTAATGAAAAATTATTTTTTAATTTTTAGTTCGGTTGCATATAAAAGCGTGTTTTTTAGTTTTTTAAACTATTAATTATTTTTCATTTTTTAGTTCGTTATATCAATTAATTTTTTAAAAATAAATGCTCCAGTTTATTCACTAAAAATTTTTTCGCCATTTTGTCAAGATTAGCAAAGTTTTTCAGATTTACTTTCTGAAAATACCCTAATATAAAATTTGAGTAAAATCGATTCAGATCGAACTCTTGAAATGGCCGGTGGTTGGTACCACTGGGACGTACAGGTGACAGATGACACTTGGTGGAAAATAACCAGCCCCTTTTTATTAGTTCTGTGCCCCTGTATATCAAATTTGGTCAAAATGGGGGTTGCTCCAACTTTCGAAACAATTACCCAATTTGCATAAATAAGACAAATATTTTTAAAATATTACCTTTTTAAACTAAAAAGAAATTTACCATAAATGTTTTTTCTAAATATGAGTTTACTTTAGTTTACTTACCTTAAGTGATATTTTAATGTAGTTTGCTAATCTCCATTTCCAGTCTTTGTCCTAATCTAACATTCGGTACAAGTAGGTACCTAACACTCAATAAAGGCCTTCTTTTAGAAAGTATAAATGGAAGATGGTATAAAAGGTTTATTGGTTATAGGTTATGTGATTTAGGAACTATTTTGCTTACGAATGATTATTCTGGCTGCGGAGGACCATGTTAATTATTTATTTGCTTCTTGTATTTCAATTAAAGTGTATACTTTGTTTTTAATAGCTTAGTTAACTGATTTTTTCAACTTTAATTTCACATTAAAGGAATTTTAGGTTATGTTATGACTGAATGACTGTGAATTTTGTCAGATGTCAGTTGGTAATACATATTTCTGTTTTATGACCGCCTGTTTTAAAAAACAAGTGAAGGTTATTCGTTCGTTAAAAAAAACAGATGAAGGTTATACGCTCCCGGAACGAATACGTTCAGCGAACGAATGAGTTCAATTTAGCAGAATTGAGCCCCTGTCCCCAACCCGTCGGCAAATGTTGTCAAGTTCGATTATTCAATTGTCTAATCTGGCGCATCCGCCAGAACGTACGATTTTCACTTTTCCGGTTTTCCTGGAAAATGCTGGAACTTAACGGGATACTGTTTTTAAATTATTGCATCTTCATCGGTCCTTGATACGTGTGCAAAGTTTCAAAGAAATCGAATAGCTGGAAGTTGGTTAAAATTAGGCTCAAAGATTCCGTTACATAGATAGACAGATGGATAGATAGTTACAACCCAAGTTAATAAAAGCGTGTTAAAAATAGAAAATAAAGCTCACTTAAACATGGGTCCCCAAATTCATTGTTCTTAAGATACAGGGTGGCATAAGAATTTAAAAACATATACTTATTTTACAAAAATGCAGTGGCTTACGATTTTTTTTCTTTAAATATTTACTTTAATGCCCTTATAAACAACACTGGTGATTTTTTTGTGTGTCAAAAAATGTCTTTTCATGCAAACGGGCAACCTCTTTTTAAATATCTGAATTGGTATGAAAGTTACTATAAAAACCAATATAAATTTTAGTAATTTTGAAAACACCGTTGTTTAAAAACTTAGACGTTTTGGATATATGTTTAATTTTTTTCCAATTTTCATTGTGGAATCACTACTTTAAATTTTTCATTTGAGTTATTGGACGCCTTGTAGACAGTTTTGTAAATTTACATGTTTAAATGCGGTAGAAATTGTAAGTGATAAAAATTAAACTCAAAATTTTTAAAAGTATTTAATATACAGTGTGGTCCATTAGGTATGCAATTAATGGAAAACTTTTTATTTGCAATTTGTCAGAAAATTTTATTCTTTATAAAAGTTGGTGCATGGTCCGAAACTGTATTCGCAGTACTAAGTTTAATTAAAAGTTTTATAGTAGGTCAAAAAGATTAAAAATTGCTTATGAGTAAAATACCCTTATTTCTAAAAATACAAAGATACCTATGTTAAATAGAAAAGTTATTTAAAAATAATAGTTATGCCTAAATACCACATCATGGCCTTCTCTTCAATTTAACAAAAAGAATAATAAAAATCTGTATCATACAGTAGTTAATTCAAAATTTTCCAAAAAAATTAAAAATTTTAATAGGAAGCCATGACCTGGTATTTAGGCATAACTTTTAATTCTCATGACTTTTAATTTAACATTTTGTTGCATTTTTAAAAATAAGAGTACCTTACTCTTAGCGTTTTTTGCTTTTTTGACCTACTCTGTATATCATTTAACTTTTAATAAAACCAACTACTGCTAATACAGTTTCGGACCATCCACCAACTTTTATAAAAATAAAAAAATTTGTCACAAATTGCAAATAACAACAGTTTTTCATTTGTTGCATACTTAATGGACCACACTGTATAAATTAACTTAATATCTTGTTGCTTCAAAAAAACTATATTGCTGTTATAGAAAGGTATAAAAACGCATCTATAAATGTTTTGCAAATTCTTAATTATATTATATTTATATCCAACAATAAATTAAAAGTAATACATTCATATGAATAAGCATATTAGGTTGTTAGCCAAAATAAATACTTAATTGTTGTTATAAAAAGATATTATAGTACGCTTTAAATAAATAAATAAGTAAATAGTGCGCCACATGAAAATAATGGCAATTTTTGCATCAAAATTAATCGTTTAAAACAAAATACTTTACTCATAACAATTAAGTTTAAAAAGTTTACATTATTTAAAATTCTTCTAAAGTACTTTGGTAACTGACCTAACATAAACTTTTTTAAAGTGAGCACCTTAACTGTAGTCCAAGTAAAAGTAAGTAGGTATATGGTAATAATAATATGTTTACGTCAAGGTGAAGCGAGTAATTTATTTTTATTGCACGGTCCTCTGTCGCTTTTAAAAACATACAAAAAATTGTCATAAATTTGTCTTATGCGTATTATTATTTTGGAGGTAAAAATTAAATCTTAGTACTAATTACATGTCACTGTAATATTTGGTACGCTAAGAGGGTCGTAATTTTAATGCAAACAGATGTAATAAATAGTTAAAGTAGTAGTAACCTTTTCTTTGTAAAAAAAATCATAAATATAATTTAATAAAAAAAATAGTTTTTACATACATCCTAAAGTAAAATTACCTGACGTATAATAGAGTCACTATGTTATTAAAAATTACTATTTTAGCGTTTAATTATATTTTTAGGCTTAAGGAAAGAGACGAACCGTACACTCTACATAAGTAATTTTTACTTGAAGCCAAAATAATTTTATTATGGACTAGGGTCATTTGTAAAATGATTAAGTTAGGTCAGGAACTAAATAATTTTCAAAATATATAGTACGCAAATTTAAAACAATTTTATTGATCATAAAAATCAATTGCAAAAATAACATTTTTATTACAAAATGTTATTTATTTACATATGTTTATCAAATAACCTTTTTATATGACTTTAAATATAAAATTTAAAATGCTAGAGTTCAAATATGTAGAGAATTTATAAGCCTGTTTAGATATTTTGTCAAATCTTTTAACCCAACCAACAAATACAGGATGATTCTTAATCTTCTACAATACACTTGAAAAAAATTATTTCAAATGACAATTAAGGACTAATAATAAAGAAACAACAAGTTATTAAAATATTTTTAGTTTGAAATATATATGTATATATATATTTTTAATAAATAAAGAACCTGAATTCTATGGATAAATAATAAATCGTGCTTATTAAAAAACAATGTAGGTAGTAAACTATTCTTTTACAAAATAATAGGCATTTTATTTTGTAAAAAAAAACTATGACCAAGTTAGAGTGATGTTTGTGCTTGTCATAATTTCTCAAATTTATGTGTATAGGTTAAGGATCGCCTTCTATAAGAAAATATATCTTAAGCTACCAATTAAGGTTAACTTAGTTTAAATGTATTATTAATACCGATTAATTTTAAAAAATAGTATGGTGTTTTTTATATAAATAAATTGGTTTACCACATTGTGGATCCAGGTTGGTTTTTATCTCTATTAAATTTTATTACGAAAAACCTCTTAAAAAAGGCAATTATTCTAAAACTTTTTTGTTTCTAACATTTACAAACAAAGGAAATCTAATAAGAGTATCTAATAAATGTTTAGCTGAACTTGATAATAAAAATATTTCTGTGTAATTGCTTAACTCGACATTAAATAAAATTATTTTTAAGGTGTGTGTTTATAAATTTAGGTAAAAAAATATTTTTGCAACAAAAAATAAAAAATGAGCCCTAAATTATATTTTTAAAATCTGTTAATAAATATCCATATCAGAAAACTATATTATTCACCTTAAATCAATTTTGTTGTAAAATCACTAGCTTCCTATTTCAGTATTTTTAACTGTGCATTAAATATAATAATATTGTTATAACTTCTAGCCGTTGGTTCTATTTACTGCTTAATTTTTCCATTTAAATGTAAAATCGTCAGGTCAGTTTCCGACGGAAAAAGCTGAGACATATCTACCCAAATAAATAAGACAAGTTTTTTGTAAAAAGCATTTTCTTATTAAAAACAGTGAAAAATATAATTGAAGATGCTTTTGAAATATATACATATATATATATATATATATATATATATATATATATATTTTATATATTCAAAATATTTCAAGTTAACGAAATGTAATTCAGCCATAGAATATATAAAAAAATATTATATAGTTACGAAGAAAGTTTAAAATTAAATATTTATTTAAAAAGTATATTAATATATTAACAAATTTTAATTTATTTGGTAAGAAGGAAGTAAAAAATTACATTATTACTAAATTTCCCTTTATCTATTTCAGATTGTAAATCTTAAAGGAATGTAAAAACCAAAACCATGTTTACTATTTGATTTTAAATCATATTTGTCATACATTTTTACCATTTTTTTACAGATTACCAAGATCATGGTATTTATAACCAACTTTTAATAGGCAGAAGCAATTTAATAAACATGACAGCAAATTACATTTCTAAAAACAAAATCGTGTCATATTTTTATTGCATGTTCACACATACAAAACCAAATATTATCCGAACATTTCAAATTGCAAATATTACGAAAACAAGCAATATAGCCAAACAAAATTTCTACAACAAAACATCAGCACAAGGCTTCCCGGCACGAGACAGAAAAACCTGAATATCTCCTTATTTTAGGTGGGGCAAGCGACGTCACGATTTTAGTGCCCGCCTTTGTGGGGCTTATGGGCGGGAAATAAACAAAATTTATGACGTGATTTAACTGCTATCTGCCGGCAGTCAAACGAACCATGCGGAGGCCATTACCACTTCGCTATTGGTTGTAAAGGCTTATACGATACGCGTACGCGTATCTTCATTGAATAACCACCTAATACAAAAGAGAGGGAAAGTGTTCGTCACGTCTGTGATTGACTACAAAATCGATTTAGAATCACTTAACTGGTGAAAGTTACGACGGGAAGTAAAGATTTGGCCTCGTTTTAGTGCTTGAGAGAAAGCATGATGGAGCTATAAAACGTTCGTGGATTATCGTGGATGGTCATAGACGAACGTTTCGCGGGATATTTAAGATATTATAAGGGCTCAGGTTAAGCGGAGAATTTGCTTGGAAAAAGTATGTTATGGTCCGTAAAGAATTTATCTTTTTATTATTTTATTTTAAGAGGCAGAAATGAGTGTGTTATGTGGGGTTTGTGCTAGGCGGTTATCGTCGCAAAATTTTGTACGGCTTATTATTTTGCTTATGGACAGTAACTTTTATGATAACTGGAGCATAAAAAGGGTTTTATTAGCAATGTAAAAGGTAGCAGGGCAAATAACGAGTATAATTTCTGTAAAAGACAATGTGTGATTATTAATTTGTTACAATAGTTAAAATGGTATTCCTACATCAATTGCATATTTACTCTCAAAACACGGTCAGGTGCTGCCATCTTTGGTAAAGCCTAATCCTCATATCTTTATATTCTTTTAATATTATTAGTCACTTGTGTCCAGGACCGTAATTTGTAATTAAAGAAGGGCTTCCCATTAAAGATAATTACATATTCCTTGAAACTTAATAATAAAAATACATACCTTTTTTAAAGATGTATTCATATAAGAAATAATAAAAAAATTATTAAATACATTAACTTGTGTTGCAAAATACAGGGTGAGTTTTTAAAACTTACAATGTCTATATTTTCTAAGCCAAGGCAAATATTAAAAAATAAAAAATAATGTTTCTATGAAGCCTGGGGGAAACATAAATATCGTATTTTTCAAAACGCCTCTATTAACCCTTAAGCTGCACCCCAGTCACTTAAAATCCCAAATAGTAACACCTCTGACGTGGCACCTCTTTAGAAAGATTATGAAAATGCTTTTTGCTGGTCAACCCTTAAATTTTAGAAAAATCGTACTTTATTATTAATAAAAATACCAGAAAATGTCCAATAAAATACAGAAAAAATTAAAAACTAATAATAAATTAAAATAATACTTCCTGCAGAGCTAACTTGCCCTCAAAAGAAGTTCTGGTTAGTTCTGCTGCACAAGCGCTTAACAATAAAAACCAGTTACTATTACTTTTTTCTAGACAAAATTCAAAATGTTAATTAATCAATACTAACCAAACTTTTTATGGGGGTGGGTTAGGGAATATTATTGTAATTCATTATTATATTTTAATTAATTTTTTATTAATTAAATTGGATATTTCTGCATATTTACTAATTATAAGGTGCGATTTTTATAAAATTTAAGGGTAGTATTTCATTTTTACCCTAACTTTTTATGATCAGCGAAAAGCATTTTTCATAAGCTTTCCAGAGAAGTGCCACATCAGGGGTGTTGCCATTTAGGATTTCTAAGTGACTGGTGGTGCAGCTTAAGGTGGGTGCTAGAGGTGTTTTGAAAAATACGTCATTTATATTCCTTCCAGGTTTTATAGAAATGGTATTTTTATTTTTTCATATTTGCCTTGGTTTAAAAAATATAGCCATTGTAAGTTTTAAAAACTAACCCTATATAATTTATAATATTTACTTATACTATTCAGAGAACCTGAAACATCACCCTATATTCTACTGTATGACCATTGCGATAAGAGCAAAACCTTAAATTTCCTTTATTGTTATGGTTACAGAGTAGAATTAAAGCACTTAAAAAGGTTTGCTTGTCTAGCTATTTTCCTAACAAGTGTGCAAAGTTATACTTTCCCGCACGCAAAAACACCTAGTCGTACGAGGCAAAACGGAGTTTGGATAAGCTATAAGTGCAGAAAAGACACTTTGCGCAAGTGTTACAAACAATAGTTTTCTATAAGTGTTTCAGAAAAGTAAAAACATGTGTAATCTGTTTATTTTTACTTTAATATTTTCAACGTCAAATAGTTAATATTTTACAGTTTTGACGTTCATTTGTTGTTACTGTAACAACCAGTTACTATTATCTCTAATGTTAAACTGCAAAGTTTAACTTCGCGCTCGCAAGTATAAAAATAAATATTTTTTCAATTTTCCAGACAATCTACTTATTCAAAATGCAAGTACTGTAAGCTGCGGGTGTATTATTGAATGCTAAACTCTTGCTAATACACAAAGTTCAAATATACTGCTCCTTTCTATATCTAAAAGTACAAGTAATTTTCTTCAGTATTCAATGACGTTCTTATATTCCAAAGAAGAAATAAACAAACATGTACTGTAAAAGTTACAGTAATAAATCATAAAAGTTACCCAATAGAATTTTCTATGGCCTATTCAAAAATCTAAGGCAATAAAGAAAAAAACTATAATACATATACGGGACTGCCAGCTGTGCAAATGTCCCCTTTATTAGACACCTATCCATATCATAGAGACATTAAGGTGTAACAAAACAGTGAGAAAAGAATTTTATGTGACACTTCTTAGCGGTAGTAAAGCATTGGAACACACGTAATACTGCGAGGTAGTTGCAATAAAAGGCTGTTAAAACGACTTTTACGGCAGTTAAAACTGTAAAAGTGCGTCTCGAATAGCCTCAATGAAAATATACGAGCTTTTCTAGGCACGCGCCGAAATCATCAAAGTTCAGTTTTACGAGGACGAAGATAATAATAAACATCATCTAAGATCGTTAAAATAAAAAAGGTTTAGTATCGTAAACGCCAATTTTATGCTCTAAAGATACTTTACGGGTTTAGCACTCCACTTTGTGGTTTTACCTGATTTTACAAGGGCGGAAACACTTTAAGTTTTATCTGCTTTAAAATTTTTTATGGTGTGTTGTTTCATTTTACGTAGTCTCGATAGTAATCAAGCTTTTAATAACCGTATAAATTTTATCTCATACTAAATATCCAGCGTTTTTACAGTCACTAAGTTTCGTTTTATTAGATAACTTTATTTTTATAATAATTTCAAAACTATATTGTACAGTAGACTGCTTAACCAGTTTTTGGTAATATTAATTGGTATGTTTGCTAGATATTGGCTTCTTTAATTACACGAATATTTCTTTTATTGGTACAGCTTGTGGCCAATACACCTGGTTGTATGATAAACAAATCGGAGAAGAAAGGCCTAGATCTAATTACAGATGTGCCAGCTTGATGCTATTAATTGCCAATCTAATTAGATTTTTGTGTGTTAAACACTAGCAGGTAGAAAATATATAAAGAACGCCTGTATTAAAATCGTTTTTTATATAAAATGACGCGTCAGTCTCGCATTTTTATAGCTCTAGACCGTCTCCTTCTCATAAATGGGCAAAAATTGCATAGAACTCCTTTTAGTACAATAATTCTAAACACCGTTTTTTTATGACTTTTTTAGAACATGACAAGATACAGAGTGTTTAGTTAAGGGCTATCATTTTCAGCAAATAACGGGGAGACCCAAGAACTAACTTTTTTATAACGTAATTTTGGATGATTCCAAATTCAAATTAAATATTTTTTAAAAGCTTTTGATCAAATAAAGAATAGTTGAATTAAACGTTTAATAATGTTTTTTATTAGTGTTGCTAAATTATGTTAACAAAAAAACAATAAATAAAAAAAATATATGTACATACGAACATTTGAAAGTTGTTATTTAAAATAACAATAAAACAACTTATGGTACAAAATATTATAACATGTCATGTAACAAAAAGTTATAATTTTGAAGAAAAAACATTATTAACGATATTAAAATAGTGATAAATAAAAAACTAAAATATTCTTAATAAATTGTATATTATTAATTGACTATTAACGGGTGAAATATAGAGTAAACAATAGTTCTCATAATAAAAAAATAATAATAAAAATACTTTATTTTTAATAAAGGCAGTTAAAATCATCTTTCTACTTAAAATATAATTTTATTTGGCCCACCCTATACGTTTGCATCATCTAAAATTATCGTTTTATTTCAGATTTATACCACACTATTCACCGCCATCTATGTCAGATCGTCAAAACCATAACGGCTTCGGGGATTACAGCACAGATTCGTTTATGAGGTAAGGTTAGCGGTAATTTATACTTTTAGTAAAAGATGTCACTAGTTATTTTAAAGCTCAATAAAAGTTTATTTTATGGTTGGTTTATAGTCACTCTAAAGTTTATTGAGCGGTTGTTTTTAGGAAACTGCTACTTACGTTGTCAATAAGCTTTAAAAGTACAGTTGTTTTAGTGCAATAAAGGAATATTTTTTATTGTTTTATGGATTTTGCAGTTTGGTTACAGATATATTTACAAAACATGCCTAACACATCTTCTTAAATGAATGTTTGTTACTGCTATATTTACTGGTTCTAAATGCATTAAAACATCTTAAAGGGTATATTTATCTATCTATTAAAGCAGTAAAAGCAATAAAGCCTAAACTAAACTTTTAATTCTTTGTCTTTAAATTATTTACATATAATACAATAGACACCTTTGTTTTAATCTATAGTTAATTATAGCAATAAATATTATGGATTTTATTATGTTTTTCATATTTATTGTTTTAATATAAGTAAATTATTTTTATTTTTATTTATGTGTAAATATGCTGCATTATTGCCAGGTTTTTAAAGTTCCACTAAATTAAATTGATTTTATTTCTCATTAAAGCTCCTTCAGCGTTATTTGTTTGGCTCTTTAAAGAAACATTGTCTGTTTAATTTAAATTTACGTCATAAATATTTATTATACTTTTAACTTGATTTATTTTACTTTATTTTTACGTCTTTTTAGTGTTTTTTTAATTTGGATTGCCTCTATTTACAACTCACGAAAACATAAATATGAATAAACGATGAGAAACTTATAAAGAAAACCGTCGCATAGCTACTATGGGGCTAGGTGGGGCAGTGCCCGGGGCCCCAAGCTCATTAGAGCCTGTTGGAGTTGAGAGGGGCCTCCGGGCTAAGTAGTGAAAAAACGTTAACATTTTTTTGCTCTTAAAATATTTCGGTGAACCAAAATATTTCGTGGTGGGCAGTAAATGAAAATGTTTAAACAAAGTTGTTTTAATTAGATGAGGACTTTTTTTTGCTTTTAAAAATTATTTTGTTGCTTCTCCACATTACAATTTTTTGTACGTCCTGGATGTAATCCTGCCCGCGCCTATAATTAGGGCCCTACTTTGGTTTTTTTGTCCCAGGGCCCTGCTGACCTAGCTACGCCACTAAATTAAAAGTTATTTAGTATACTTAAAAGAAATATTTAAAAATATATGGAACATTCTAGTCCATACTGTTTATTTCTTTTTAAAAATTATTAAATAAGTAATTTGCAAACTTTCTGGGTGTACAGGGCCGGATTAAGATTAACTTTTACGGGGTCCCTAGGCTAGTGCTGTCGGTGAGCCCAACAAAAATAAAATTATTAATTACCAACAAAAAAGTATTTTCCTACGTGGCGCCTATTTTATCATACGGCGCCCTAGGCTTCACCCTACTATATTTTGACCCATTTTGAATAACAGCATAATATAAAGTTATCAGCAGCGGTACATTCAGGGAGTGGCCCTGGGAAAATAATCTTCCCCGGACCAAAAAATACCCCTGGAGAAATTGTTGATTAAATCATAGTTATTAATCAAAGTACTTGTTTGTTTTGTTTGTTTGGTTTTTAAACGTAATGACCTTTTATTGCTCTTTAACTTTTTGGCGGTGGTATTTTTTTCTTTTGGTAACAGGATTCCCCGGAAATATTAAACTCCCTCCCGGAAAAACATTTCTAAATTCAACACTGGTTATTAAGATGCGGTTTTCACAGAAATTATTAGATTTTGTAAGGTTTTTTTTTTAATTATATCATTGCTATTTGGTTGTAATATTGCGTTAACACAAAAACAAAATGGCCAATTTTTTAATATACGACAGGTTATTATAAATGGAACACAACCTATAGTTTTTTCTAAACTTTTAATATAAAAAAATTTTTCCTTTAAAAAATGTAACATAAGCTATAGCTATTTTAAAAATAATGAGAGACAATAAAGTATAGTGATCTCCAAAAATTGGCTGCATGACAGTTAAAAGTAAATAAAATAATAACATACATAAAAAGTTACAGAAAAAAATATGGCAACAAAGCTACAGCTAATTTACAATAATACAAGAAGAAAAAAAGTAGTCGTAGTAACGGACTGTCACAACAAAAAGGCAAAAATATAATAAAAATGGTTTTGAAAAATTTACTGCATTTTGCGAAAACGGTATCTTAATAACATTACTTGTTCTAGAGTTACGTGCGATTAAAATGGGTTTAAATATTTTCCAGCATCCTTTATTTTTAAAGCATATATAATTTGTAGAAAAAAACTGTCAGCCATACCTAATGAACCTACCTTTTATAAATATAAATATTTTACAACCAAATATTTAAAGCAGGCTAGGCACATTAAAAAAACTTTTTTGTAAATAACTTACATATCATTTATTCCATAGGTAAGTACATAAAATGATGCTGTTTAGTTATCCTTGCTTTTCTTTAAAAATATGCCTTTTGGTTATTACAGTTTTATCACAAATCACTATGTAATTTAAAAATATGCACATCATTTTTTGTCACCAAAACAACGCATAAAATTTACCTGCTTAAGTGCACAATTTACTTTTAAGGTAAGTAAAAACATATCTACTAACAACCGAGCATTTTTCAACTGACTAAATGTGTGCTCAACTCTTTTCCTAGGTAGTAGGTATAATTTCACTTTTATTTTATTGTGCTTTTTATGAAAGAGTTAAAATTCTAAAAGATTGTAAAAGACCCTATAAAGGTATAAACTTTCTACTTTTACAACTTAATATTTTACTTCCCGTAACATAGTTTTATTATCGTTTTTTACCTTGTTTCTTTTTATAAAGTCTTAAATTTATTTGGGACTATTTCGCTTTTGTAGTTATTTTGCTTCGGCAATCTATAAGATACTTTTTTATAATTTTATTAAATGTAATTTTATTTAAATAGTAAACACCTTCTTAGAAAAATTACAAAATGACTTTAAAAATTCTGCTTACATTAAAATCCCTTTAATATATTTACAGTTTGTAAATAATAAATTTCATACACTTAAGGATTTCAAGAAACAAAACGCTAATTAATTAAGAAAATAGCTTATGACATGTGGCAAAAGTTGTTCTGGTTTTAAGTCACTAGAGCTAACAGGTACCTAATGCGTAGTAATCTACTTTTATCTAAATGCGCTTTTTTGTAACCCAACAGACACAAAAAACATTTCTTGCATTTTAAAAAACGTTTGTAAAGAATCTACCAATAAGAATGATAGAAGTTTGATTTCAAATTGGCGCCAAGTTGGAAATGCCAGTGACTTGTGTCAGTGTGTATTTTATTCAGTAAGATGTGGGATTTTATCATGGTAAGATACAAGCCGTAACAACAATTTGATATCATACAAGATTATTACCAAACGAACATTACTAAAAAATGTATATCCATATTAACTGCTTTCTTTATAGATACATTTCATACACTTACAGTTATATTGGTGTTGCCTGTTCGCTGCAGTTGACGCTGCTGGCGCGGCCACAATTCGTATATTATATTTCTTAATTTATAATGTTCATATTGGCTTGGGTAATATTGGTTTTAAGATATTAATATGACATTTATAGTGGATACCTACTATGTAATTACATTTCGTTTACTTCTCTCTATGTTTATACAGGGTAGGCCAAACACACACGTCCAAACTTTAAGGGCTAATTAAAACCTAAAAATATAAAAAAACTTCAAATAAAAATTTGTCCTAAACGTCTTAGTTTTTGAACTAAAGGTACAAAATGACTTTAAAAATTCTGCTTACATTAAAATCCTTTTTAAAATATA
The DNA here is from genome assembly GCA_014170235.1 of Listronotus bonariensis. Classification (NCBI taxonomy): domain Eukaryota; kingdom Metazoa; phylum Arthropoda; class Insecta; order Coleoptera; family Curculionidae; genus Listronotus; species Listronotus bonariensis. Next base: position 41,569 of record JACEGR010005354.1, read on the forward strand.
TTTACAGTTTGTAAATAATAAATTTCATACACTTAAGGATTTCAAGAAACAAAACGCTAATTTATTAAGAAAATAGCTTATGACATGTGGCAAAAGTTGTTCTGGTTTTAAGTCACTAGAACTAACAGGTATCTAATGCGTAGTAATCTACTTTTATCTACATGCGCTTTGTTTTAACCCAACAGACACAAAAACATTTTTTGCATTTTAAAAACGTTTGTAAAGAATCTACCAATAAGAATGATAAAAGTTTGATTTCAAATTGGCGCCAAGTTGGAAATGCCAGTGACTTGTGTCAGTGTGTATTTTATTCAGTAAGATGTGGGATTTTATCATGGTAAGATACAAGCCGTAACAACAATTTGATATCATACAAGATTATTACCAAACGAACATTACTAAAAAATGTATATCCATATTAACTGCTTTCTTTATAGATACATTTCATACACTTACAGTTATATTGGTGTTGCCTGTTCGCTGCAGTTGACGCTGCTGGCGCGGCCACAATTCGTATATTATATTTCTTAATTTATAATGTTCATGTTGACTTGGGTAATATTGGTTTTAAGATATTAATATGACATTTATAGTGGATACCTACTATGTAATTACATTTCGTTTACTTCTCTCTATGTTTATACAGGGTAGGCCAAACACACACGTCCAAACTTTAAGGGCTAATTAAAACCTAAAAAATATAAAAAAATTTCAAATAAAAATTTGTCCTAAACGTCTTAGTTTTGAACTACAGGTTGTTAAATATTTTAAACAATTATTGTTTATTAATAATAACTATTATAGTAAGTAAAATATTTTTGAAAAATTTAGGGGACGCCTTCTCTGCACCATAATACATTTTTGGACATACAAAAAAAATTATTACCAGTGTCGTGCGCTTAAGGGTTAATACTGTTTAATAAACAAGTGGTACGCCACTGCATTTTACTAAAATTAAAATCATTTGTAAAATTCCCATTAAGTTTGGAACAAATTTGATTGCTGGACTTTTTTATTTGATGCACGGTTTTTGCGTAAATAAATGAAAACCACCACTCGGCACGTTTTTCTATAGATAATATCAAATTCTACAGTGAAAAAATTACCTTTGATATTTATTCCTTATTTACATAGGGATTTGACCATGCTGAGAAATGTTGTTTTACGCGAAAACCGTGCATCAAATCAAAAAAGTTAGGAGATCAGATTTGTTCCCAACGTAATGAGATTTTTTTATTTTAAAACAATGCAGTGGCGTCCCGTCTTTTTATTAAAAATATTAACCTTAAGCCCTGGACGACACTGGTAATAATTAATTTTTTTCTTGTATGCCAAAAAATGTGTTTTGGTACATAAAAGGCGTCCCCAAATTTTCTTAAAAATATCTCAATTGGTATAAAAGTTATTATAAAAAACAATATTTTTAAAAATATTTAACACCCTCTAGTTCGAAAACTAAGACGTTTAGGACAAATTTTAATATGAAGTTTTTATATTTTTAGTGTTAAATTAGCCCTTAAAGTTGGACGTATGTGTTTGGCCCACCCTGTATACTTCTCTGTTAATTACAGGGTGTTTTCTAACAACGGCACGAAGCTTCAAGGTGTGATTCCTTATGATATTTTATTTAAAAAACTTTCCATAAACACATGTCCGAAGTTGCTTCCTTACTGAAATACAGAGCGTTAAAATTAAGGAAAGAAAATCCGTTTTTCTAAATATTTTTAATATGATTGGGCCGATTTGGATAAAATTTTGTACATTTACTTAAAGTATTAAGCCACTTATTTAACTCTAACCAGATTGTTATTATTGGGTCTAGTGGAGTCTCAGTGGGCACTACAACATATTTTATTGAAAAAAAGTACACCACTGATTTTTTTGACGTTTTTATGTTTTTTTATAATTAAGCAAAACAACTTTAAAATCTCTTGAATTTTTTTATTTACCTCTCGTATTCGAGTAATATTAAAGCTACTTTAATTTCTTTTAAAAAGTACCCATAGACAACATGATATAAAAAGCAAAAATTAAAATAAAACAATTATTTGCCTAATAATAAATTAGCAGTCGTGTATTTTATCGTGTCATTATCCCTATTTACTAAGATCGAAATTCTTTATTTTTAAATTTAGATTTTATTTTATTCTGTTTAGGGCTACTTTTTAGAATGACTTAAAGTGGCTTTTTTCTCGAAAACCAAGCTAGATACAAAAAATATATATACGAAATAGAAAATAATGTATTATTAATTGCTTAATTATAAAAAAATACCAAAACCTTAAAAAGTGAGTAGCGTCCTTTTTTTCTCAATAATATAAATTGCGGTGTCCACTGAAACGCCACTGGTCCCAAATAATAACAATCTGGTTAGGGCTAAATAAGCGCCTTATTACTTTAAATAATTGTACCACATTTTATCCAAATCGGTCAAAGCATATTAAAAATATACTTATACAATGTGTCCCAGGATAGGTGTTACAAGAGGACAAATGAACCAACATTTTTGAATTTTTAAACGTCCTTTCGGTAAAACCGGTCGCATGGTTCAAAACTAATAAATACAAAATTTTACTTTGATTACTCCAATATACAGAGTGAGTGATAACTAAAAATATGAAAAATAACCAAGAGTAAAGTAACTTTATTTTTAAAAATAAGACAAAGTTAAATATGTAAATATGTAGAGAATTAAATTTCATGTCATAATATGAAATAATTTAAGAAAAAACATATTTCTGTCAATTTTTAATATTATGCATTAGGTACCAGATTTTAGAATATTTGGCTGAAGGCAGTGAATTTTAAAAAACATATATTAAAATTATTAAATTTTCTTAAAAATTTTGCTTTCTTCTTGCCCATTATTTAAGATGTAATGTGTAATGTAAAAATTGACAACTACATTTTTTCCTACTCTCATGCTTTGACTTCAAATTTTGACATATAATTTAATTCTCTACAACATATTGTGAACACCTAGTATAAAAAGGTATACATTTTAGGAATTTTAAAAATATACATTTTTGGGAAATTTAAATTTTAATTGGGTTACTTAACATTGGGAAATTTGGTACATAAAACAATACGTGAGGTGTCAAGGTTTAAAAAGTATAAATCAAACAATTTTCTAGGTTACTCTTATAATAATAAAACAAAAACATTAAACAAGCTGAGTAGCGTAGAAATGCAAAAACAAACACTGGAAAATTTGATATTTAAAGAAGAGAGAAAGAAATTAAAAGAGATTGTTTATCAGAGAAGAAGTAGTTAGTAAAGTCAAGCATAAAGTTAAAGTTTTAGTTAAGCTCCGTACGGGCTATCCCTAGGGATATGCCCGTACTAAATTTAGTTAATTAAATAAGTTAAGTTGGTTTTTAAAAAATGCGAAGTTAGTTTAGTTTCATATGGTACATTTGCCCAGTGACGTAAAGTAGGCCCTCTATGTTTATTTCAAAAATCTTAATGTCACAATATACTTATACAATTTTGTTCTATTTAAAAAAATAAAAGTTGTTAGTTCCTGGGTATTTTTCATATTTTTAGTTATCACTCGCCCTGTATATAATACCAATACCAATTGGGGTAAAATTTTGTATTTATTAGTTTCGGAACTGATCGAATAGTTTACCCAAAATTCAAAAATTGTTGGTCCATTTGTCCTCTTGTAACACCTATCCTGGGACACACTGTATATAAAAAATGTTTTTTTTTACTCATAAATTTTAACGCCCTGTATCTCAGTAAGAAAGCAACTTCGCACATACGTTTATAGAAACTTTTTTCATAAAATAACATAAGGAATGACACGTTGACGTTTGGTATCATTGTTAGAAAACATCCTGTAAATTATAATACATCAAAAACAGAAAACAATAGAAAGAAATCCTAATATACCTACTAATTTTTTCCAACGACAAAACTTAACAATGGGTCAAGCCGAACGACACTTGTCTTTCGACTTGATCGACTGATCCTAACATAATGAACATCGTCGGCAGCATCAACTGCAACGAAATGTCAACTTAAACAAAAAGTCAAGATTTTAAACGGCCATATAAGTTTTTTAACACATATTGTAAATATTTATTTTATAAACTTGAAGTTTAAACTTGGTTAAGTCAAATGACAACTGATTTACAAGTCAACTGCTATTATGGCAATTTATAAATTGTTACATCAAACGCCTCAGCTTTCGAGCGAAAACTTCAACTGCTGCAGAAATGAAACTTTAAGTTTATTAATTGAGCTTCTATCTTGTGAACGAAAACTGCAAAAGTATAAAGAACACAAGTTTACAAATTGACCTTTATATCAAGAAAATGTTAAATATTTTTTCCTTAAAAAGAAATAATCAAAGCGACATCTTTTTAGCTTTGGACAATCTTACATATTTGAGGGTTAGGCTGAACGCTGTAACAGATATCCCCGACCGAAATATTAAGCCGCTAAATGAGGTCTATTGACTATAAAGGGCCTCTGAGGCCTTTAGGCCTATAGGGTGTAAAGCGATTTTATTTCTTTAGCGCTTCTACTAAAACATAGATGTCATTACCTGTTTAAAAGAGGGTTCTAAAAGTTTGTTGTTATGTTAAATCGACTTCTAAAACAGAGTATCTATTAATCAAAGGAAAAGAAAGATGTTTAACAATATTATCAATTTTAGGCAATGAACCAAAATAGTATGGCTTTAACCGCGGAAATAATTGGTGACAACTTTAAAGTATAATACGTGACTTAAACGTCAACACAACGCATAGTTAAATACCGTTTAATAATTGGTTATTCGCCTAAAATTGATGTATAACTTCTATAGATAGCCGCCAAGATGAGACGAGAAATGCAATTTTTAACTAACACTAAAATATTTATAAGTAATATTAAACTGTAAAGTTTCTACCAGCAATAAGTGTACGTACTTAATAACTTATTTATACTTATTACCAATTTCCTGCATTTAAATGTTTTGAAAAAATCGGATGATTTAATTTCTTCGATTTCTTCAAACGATAATAAAGCGCCCAGCAGCATGTCTATATAGACTTAATATACTAACTAATGCTTCTTTAATACATTTTTTATTCTGAATATGAATATTTCAGGCCATTTTGTTTTTACTTCTAATTTAAAGTTTTTTAAACATGTCCTTTCAAAATTATTGGTAAAAAAAACAACAAAATTAGATGATACGAAGGAAAGGCATATACACTCCTGGACAAAAAGAAAACCGGACAATTAAAATTTTGTTTAAATTAAATAATAAAAAACTTTTTAGTTTTCTTACGGATTCTAATTATCTTTTCGTTCAGTAGTAACTTATTCCATTAGGATTATTATTTTATATGGGGATTGTAAGTTTTAAAGAATAAGGTGTTAAAAATGGAAGAGCCAAATGTCGTGTCACAATTTTTTACCCGTGTATTAGACTCATCTTTTCTTAACACTAATATTTTTTATTTATATCTGTATATCTATTCTAAAAGGATATACAAATTTTTAAATAAGATAATGAAATTTGTGTATTAGGTGTTAAGTTAATTAATAAGTAATAATTTTACAAAAGATCTTCTTAATACCTTTAAGAAATACTACATTTGTCATAGTAATCATTATTAGTTTGGAAACTATGACGATCCAAATCTTAAATTCTTTAGAATAGAGATACCGATTTAAATAAAAAAAGGTTTATTAAGACAGGAGTTTAAAATTGAATATATTGGCAGAAAATTGTGACCTTTAATTATTCCAGAGAGTGTTCAAAAATTTGGGTCAAAACGCAATATTTGGCTCTACCCTGTATAACACTTAATCCTTTCAAACGTTTTGCAACCTTCATATTAAATAATAATTTTGATATTAGGAGCTAAAACTGGGCCAAAAACTATTTGAAATCGATCAAAAAAACCAATAAGTTATTTAAGATTGAATTTAAACAAAATTTTGTTTATCCGTTTTTTTCTCCAGGAGTGTACCTACATAAGTACAGGTAAGTTGAGGTAGATATTTCAGTTTAGAATATTTTATTATGTAAAAAATACATTTCTGTTATATCGAAAGTACAATTAGACATATGTGTAACTACTAAACAATGACACGTTTTTTAATTTAAATCCATCAAGTAACAAAAATAAATTGACAGACATTTATTAATTATTTTAAAGAGTTCCGTAGCTACACAGGTCTAATTGACATTTAACATATAACATCCTAAAGGTTTAGAACTTAAATTTTTTTACCTCATTAATTTTTGACTTTTGACGGAATAATTTTTTGGATTTTAGCTCTGTATTTTTGTCCTCCTTCGCTTCGCGTTTGGTTACAACGCAACATTGATTTTTTTCTTGTATAATTACTAACTTCACTATTAAATATTAAAATATAAAATAAACGTGTGTGGTTTTGTGTTTTAATATATAAGCTTAACATACTCGGTTTTAAAGTAGCTATATTCAACTAAGCAAAAAAATCGACAAAAAGCAAATATCGATTGAGCCCTTAATATTAATATTTAGAAGTATTTGTTCTTTATTTGGATTTTTTATTTGTTCTTTTATTTTTGCATTAAAGCTGCCTAACTCTTAAGGTTAAAAACAATAGTTTTCATACGTCTTTAGAAATTAAATCGCCTACAAAAACATATTTTTGAAAATTTTGACAGACGCGCCGTTTTCGAATAATCAAGCTTTAAATATTGATATATACTTTTTGATTGACTAATTTTATTTTAAAATTTTGTAACTAGCTAAAGATTAAACATATAAAAAAACAACATTTTTTTTATATAATAACTAACCTAACTATTAAATATTAAAAAATAAAATAAACGTGCGTGGTTTTGTGTTTTAATAAATAAGTTTACATACTCCGTTTTAAAGTAGCTATATTTAACTGGGCAAACAAAATCGACAAAAAGCAAATTGATTGAGCCCTTAATATTAATATTTAGAGGTATTTCTTCTTTAATTTGGATTTTTATTTATTCTTTCATTTTTGCATCAAAGCTGCCTAATTCTTAAGGTAAAAAAATAGTTTTACAAACGTCTTTAGAAATTGAATCGCCTATAAAAACATATTTTTTCGACAGACGAGCCGTTTTCGAATAATCAAGCTTTAAACATTGATATATACTTTTTGACTGACTAATTTTATTTTAAAATTTTGTAACTAGCTAAAGAATAAATATATGAAAAAAAAGAACAACATGGATTTTTAAAGGTACTTTAATGCTCTACTATATATAGTCCATATATATATATATATATATATATATATATATATATATATATATATATATATATATATATATATATATATATATATATATATATATATATATATATCTTTCTCACTTAGTGGAACAAATTAAAATATAAATATAGTTTTAGCAATCTTATTCCTTAAAATATTTAATTTTTATGTCTGTTTTTTTATAATAGCACATTTACTGTTTTCAAAAATTTTGTAGTTTTACCATTAAACATTATTTTATCAAACAATATTTTGTACATTAGAATAATATTATGTTAATTAATGTGTACGAATTTGTTCTGCTTTTTAGCAACTTCTTAAACGCTGTGGCGAGTGAAAATTCTCCTCTCCAAAAGGGTAATTTTTATTGAAAGATGCGAAATCGTACATATTAATTAATCCAATATTATACTAAATACATATACTACAAAATAAGTTTTAATAGTGAAACCACATAATTAAAATATTTTAATTATTTTAGAACAGTAAACCTACGTGTTCGTATAACAAATAGCTATTAACCGAAAAAAGGTTAGGATATATTATAAAATTTTTTTGATATTTTAAGCAATACGATTGATAAAATTTTGATCTTTAATGACAAAATTTATTACTTTGTTCCAATGTTAAAAAAATTGCTTCAACAACGACGAAAACAATAATTTTAATTTTTCTTTAACATAAGTTGTGAATAACTTTTGCCCCCAAAATCGGCAGGCTATTTGCGCTTTTGGGTAATATTTAGTCTTTCAATAATCTTATATATATCTCCCCAACGGACGCCCATGAGCCAAAAGTCATTATTTATTTTTTGGTTACTCGATAAGCAGACGTGATTGCCAAAACAAGTTTTTTAATATTTTCAAAAAATATTTTGTTTCTTTATATGTGTCCAACTCTTTGGCGGTCACTGTGTATATTTATATTTTTTCGTTACTAATTTATATAATTTCTATATTAGAATTCGTATGGTATAGAAAAACCAAACATAAGGGATGGCTGTCTTTTTAACTTTTATAATTTACCTGTAGCCACAAATTTTTGAAATCTCCTCCCATTTACCTGACTAAGTTTGTCCATGCCCACTAACCCATGCCTACCTCTCTTAGGTACTGAAACCATACCTAAGTATACTTAGTCTGATAAAAATAATTTAAATACTTTTGGCCTTTTTCGTTATTCTAAAAATATGTTTTTACTTTTTTCTTGAGCCCTTCTGTAGTAGTTATAAAGACGTAATAAAAATTAATTTTTACACAGGGTCGTAAAGCAGCTATATAGAGACTGTCCACGGATGGGATTAACAAGAGGACAAATAGACCAAACGATTTAATTTTTGAATAAAAGTCATTCCTTATTAAAATGTTTGCTTGTAAAAAATGGGATTTACGAAGAAAGAATGTTGATTTTGTATACAGCGTTCGCATAAACTTAAAAACATTATTTTTCTATAAGAGTAAACTACCTTTATTTTTTATTTTTAAGCAAAATATCATTTAAAAAATTTAATTAAATAGCATTTTAAATACCTTTATTAAAGTTACAGGGGTATCAAAAAGATTCATAAAACTGATTTTGAAGTTATCAAAAATTAATTATTTTAAATTTTTATAATGAAATGACCTAATAAACTTTTATAATTTGCTTTTTAAACACCTGCTTCCTCCAAATTCCTACAAAATACAATATTTTAACTGTTAACGCCAGTTTTCGTCAAATTTTGGATTTAAATAAAATTTTGTATTATTGTTTTTATCGATTACAAACATGATTTTTAATTAATTCTTCTAATTACATTTTGCTAAAAAATGAAAAATACAAGGTAGTTTACTCTTGGAGAAAAATCATGTTTTTTTAAGTTTTTGCGAACCCTGAATACAAAATTAACATTTTCTCTTCGTGAATCTTTTTTTTTTACAAGCAAAAATTTTTATGAAGAATTACTTTTTTGAAAAATAAAACTTTTGGTCCATTTGTCCTCTTGTTAACTCCATCCGTGGACAGTCTGTAGATATGGCAGGCGCCAGGATAATTTAAACTGGATAAATACCTAGTATTTTAAACTTTACTACAAATATTTTAGGGACACATTATTAGGGCCAAAATATTTTTCCTTAAAATTTACCCCTCTAAACTACAGCCATTGTATGTTGCGCCCAATCGAAAAAAATATGAAATAATAAAAATGTCAAATCATTTTAAAATATTTATTTTAAAAATATTTTATGTACTTTTGCTTAAACTATTACTGTTACATTAAAGAATGTTTTGGTATCATTTTTTATTATTTGAAAATTCAAACCCATATTTAATTGTTGTCGTATATACTTTAAAAGTAAAGACAGACAAAAATTACAAATAAATATTGCTAACCTGCTTTGTTACAAAATTTTCTATGTTCTTCTAAAGGTATTTTGCAGATTTCTTGACATTTAGGCTGTTGAACAAATGTAACCGAAACAGCAATTTTACTTGTGTAAAACGTCCAAATGTAGTTTTTCTTTTATATTAGGTATAGTCAAATGTATCGGTTCTGTTAAGAAAAAATGGATTAGTTTATTACAAGCAGAAAAAGGTCATCGATCACCCAATACCAAGAAGCAATAAGCCGATGAAACTACTAAAACTAAAAATATATATACAAAAATAATTTACCGGTTCTTTGTACTTCAAATAATAAGAATATATTACATATTTGGCGCAAAAGGATTGAAATAAAAAGTTCTTGTAACTTATTTTTTTATACAGGGTGTTCAAACAATAAACAAAGATATTATACGGGGTAATTCCTTGTTAAAAATATGATAAAAAGTTTCCATAAGCATGTGTCTGGAAATGCACAGTATTTGAAACACAGACTAATAAATTAAAATAACATAATAATTTTTTATTAATATTTTACAAAATGTTTCTCTATATATTTCTTTGAAATTTTGCAGTCTTATTTGTTCTATAAAAAGGCCAATTTGGCCCTAAATAGATTAAAATTGTAAGGTCCAGTGGCGTCGCGGGGACAACTTAGCGAATATTATTGGCTAAAAACATTTGGTGTTATAAAGATTTGTAAAAAAATTGCCTTATTGTGAAAACATTAAGAAAATAAAAATATGTATATTGTATTTAAATTTATTATATTTAATAAATAGATTTTCATTAAGTATGAGCAGAAAAATTTAATGACTTAAAGATTAAGACAAAAGTATGTAAATTTTCCACCTTCTATTAAAAGTCAAGTTGCCTTAATGAATTTGTAAAAAACGACATATCCAAAAATTATATGTAAATTGGTAAAAGGATATTCTTTTAAGTTACCGAAAAATAAGATTGTTTGGCTATTTAAATCAACTTCAAGAAATTAAAATGTCAGGGAAACCGGCCTTCCTGAAACACGATACGATCAGGCGAGTAGGCTGAGCAACTGATACTCCGTGAAAGGTTTATTACGGCGAGATAGGATTTTTAAGCACAGAGGCACACCCGAAACATGTTACCTGCGTCCTTTTATTGCCTAATAAATAAGTCTTTTGCTTGAATTTATTACTGTAGAGTAAATTAATTTTTGATTATTTTTACTTTGCTTTGGGACTAATTTAGTTGTCTGCTTTTGGGACAAAAGGAATTTTAACAAATCATTATACCTGTTTATAAAAAATATGAAATAAGCTTTTTAACATTCTCAGTCTACATGGTCACAAATTATCAGAATAACTTATTTTGATAATTACACTCACCCATTTGTCTACTGAAAATTATCGCTTGATTAGAGCAATAATTGCATAGTAGAAATCGAAAATTGCACAGTCATGTTTTTAATTGTTGAATGTTACAACCACATCCTAACAACAGCTTTCTTTATTTAATATGTCAGTTTATCATTTCATAAATTTTGCAAACATTTTTGTATACAAATGTCTCTGTGTCTTTAATAGTAATTAGTATTTTAAAGATTGGGTTTTGTTGTATTGTTAAAAAAATTATTTAGAAAATTATTATTCCTTTATTTGATAGTTTCACTTTCTTCGAGTAATTTTCTCCCTAAATTACACTCGCGCATCAAAATAATCAGATAATTTAGCTTGCAAGTGTATTGCCTTTTAAAAACTATTCTCGTTCATTTTCACATTTTGGCGAAAGAGCCCTCCTTCCTTCGGAGTCGTGCTCTTTCGCCAAAATATAAAAATGAACTCAAGTAGTTTTAGGCAATCACGCTTTCAAGAAAAATATATCGGATAATTCTGATGCACTTGTGTAATTACCCTCGATACTTTGTGACATAGTTGTCATGTCAAGCTTAAGTGAAACTACTTTTAAACCAAAGTTAATTTTTAATAAGAGGGTTATGACGTAGCCGCCATATTGGAGTCATGTTAGACGTCTCTTACAAGAAAAGTGTCCCAGGTGTCTGCGGTTTTCATGAAACTGCAATATGTTGTAGTCCTTCAAAAAATAAGAAAATAGTATTTCTTTAGTGGTCATCAAACACTTTTAAGGGTTTTTTTTTTTTTTTTATCTTTTTGACATCCCACGAAGGTCTATGCCTAAGTACCAGAGTACCGTGGGTGTCGGGTTATTAGATGTTTAACCCATCGTTCCCCTATTCCGTCAACGTTGTCCAAGCACTGAAACATGCAGTTGCATTTCACAGCACCTTTTAGACAACGCGGTAGTGCCACCACGGTCGTTATTTTTAAATAACTACTACCTAAATATGTCTCCCCCGCTGGGAATCGAGACCGCCGACCTCTGGCTTCGAAGATCAAAGCTCTGTCCACTAGGCCACGGGGAGACGAATTGCACCTCTGAAATCCACCCTCAAATTTGTTTTTTATCAAGTAACTTGAGAACGAATTAAGATAATTTCACGAAATCAAAACCATAATTTTATTTATTGAATATTCTATCAGCCTCAATGTACATTTTTTTCAAGATTCAAAAAATAATAATAATCTTAAGGGTAAATTTCAAGGGTGCATTTCACACCTCAAAAGTGTGTAATGGCCAATTAGAAAAAATACGTGTCTTGTATTTTTGAAGGACTACAACATATTGCAGTTTTATGCAAATTGGCGTGGGACACCTGGGATACTTGTTAGTACCTCTTCGGCCATATCATTAATTGAGATAAATACCAAAACTAATGCAAAATAAATACGGGTTATAATTATTAATACGGGTTATAATTATTAGATTACAAGTTTTTAAAACACATCTTCTAGCAACGCAAAATTAAAAGCACAAATTCTAGACCAATTATCAGATCACAAAATATAGAAACTTTACCCAGTTTGGCCAATTATTCCCTTCAGATGCATTTTATTTTAAATCGCTCATCTCGACCCAGAATATATTTAATTAATGTATAAATACAGTGTTTGTTTAAAGTCAGGATCTCCCCTCCTAACTTTTGAAAATTTAAGGACCATAGTAAAATAACATAAACCAAATTTTGCAAAAAAATGACATATATAAATGTCGAACTGACAGCTCAGCGCCGTTTTAAAGGGAAAAATTAAATAAAAGGGGTTTCGTGTGGCATACCATTTTAAAGCTTCTGACAAGTTCTTTATAACCCTAAAATATAAAGTTATTACCTTTACCTTCCAAAAAATGGCGGTGCTTTGAAAATTACCTGAATACCAAATATGGATGGCCATATTTCCAAAACTAATAAAAATAGTTATATCTAATGTGATATTTTCCTAAAAGTATTTTACATAACTTTTTAAGAGTACTATAATATACAGGGTGCGTCATTAAAAAGTCTATACTTTTTGTTCTACCCTTCATAGTATCACCAATATTACTCATTAAATAAATTCTTAAAAGGGCTTTAAGAAAATACCATATCAAGTGTAGCTAACTTTATTAGATTCGGAAATACGACAATCCAAATAAGTTATTCAGGTAATTTTCAAAGTACCGTCATTTTGTAGTAGGAAGAGGTATTGACTTTTATTTTGTGGTTATAAATTATCCGTCAGGAGCTATTAAATGGTGTGCCACAAGACCGCCTTTTCCATTTAATTTTTCTTTCAGATGGCGCCCAGCTGTCAGTTTGACATTTATATTGTCATTTCCTGTCTAACATTTAGTTTATGCTGTCCTCAAATTTTTATAAAAAATACCAAAATATTCAAAAGTTAGGAGTGGGTCCTGAATTTAGACATGCACGGTATATGTTACGAAATATGGTGAAGGCCATTTTATAAGAAATAAATTTTCTCGACAAGTTTCTGAATAAAAAGTTGTCCATTTGTTGCCCACCTAATCAACTCCCTTGTATATATTTACTTCCTTATAGAAAAAATAAGGGTAAGTCATTCATTCATATATGTATTTCCCTTCTTATGGTACAAATAATGGTAAGTCAGTTCAGTTACATATTATTTTCCTTCATATGTATATTATAAATAAATGGTTAGTCAGTTACTTACATATGGATAATGGCAAGTCATATGCACAGATGCACTAGAATTTTTTAATTTTACACATAAGGATAAGTTATTTTCACACATATTGTACTTTTATAACTTGCTGTGAGAGATAAGGGTAAGCCTTTAAAATGCACATACACCGGTCATTTTAGTAAAAGATAAGAGTAGGTGTTTAACATATGAGGATTATTTATTCAAAAAGGACATGTCCAGGAAAAAAGTTTAAATAAAAAAGTAATAACATATTTGACCCAGACATTTTATAATTATTTTTTTTATGTGTTACATTATAACTTTTCGTAGGCCTAGAAATATATTTTGTATTATTTTCGCTTATAAGTTTTAATTTTTAATGAAAAAAATTAACATCATTTTAATCATGTCTACTTTTGTTTAAACGGAAAGTAGATCGCCTAGCAATGCTTCTTCTCTAAAAAAAAATAAATATTATAGAAGGTTAGAAAACTTATTAAAAAATGTAAATATTGGTCTGATCGGGCAAGAAATAAAATATAATTTTGTTTCAAAAAAAATGACCAAAAGGCAATTGGCGAATACGCTGGTAATATGCCCTATGCGCCCTAGGTCAACACGTTTTTATTTGTTGGCATTATTTTGTACAAATAAAATGCTCTTAAGATTGTGTTTATTTAGAACACGGTTACCCTTAATTTTTGGCAAAACTGTAATTCAAAGTTTTACTTCTAAATAAATCATAATGAAAAAATTAAAAAACTGTACTACCAAACATTATTTTTAGTTTAGTCGTAATAATAATAACTCTATAGCTGAAATAAAGAAACCGAAAGACTATTTTGGCAAATATTTCAAATTCTTAAGTTATAGGAAATGATAATTGCTTTAGTCGGTTTTATTTAAGATATGTAAAGCGCTAAGGTCATTAGTTTTAAATAAATACCTTACTGCAAATACATTTTTAAAATTTATAAGCCACTTTAAGAATATATATTTAAAAAAATTGGGTTGAAATGTCATCTTGTTTTTAAGTGTTCATCAAAAGATCTACTAACATAGTAAATATTTTTATTGTCGTATTTCAGTGTCCAACGGACAAAAGAAATATTTAGATAAAAACACATATTAAGAATTTAAGAAACTAAGCATTTATATTTTCTGTGTACTAGGTATGTGTTTAGATTTTTTTAAATTGTTATCAAAGTTAAAATAATTTAAAAAAGTTCAGTGGTACTATTAGACTTAATATACTTTATAATAAGTAATAGGTTTCTCTTGATAAAAATAGCTAGAAGAAGGCCATGAACAAAAATTATATATTTTTGAAATATGCGATACAAATTTTCAAATTGTTATTTTATACCTATATTTGTTCTCGCCTCAAGAAAAAAATAACTAAAAAATAAACGATAAATTTACGAAGTGCTACTGTCCTACAAAAATTGGATTGGAAGATGATATACAGGGTGTCAAGTAACTCTACCAACAAAGTTTAAGGGGTGATTAAACAAACAAAAAAAAAAATAGGAGCGAATTAATAAAAACATATGTTCCATGTTTTTTTTCTAATAGCTTATACAGGGTGTAATTTATTTACTGGCTAAAAATACAGGGAATAATTCTTTACCTCATTTTAGAAAGAAAAGTTCATATGAACATATGTCCTTGACATTTTAACTTTTAAGCTACAAGGGCGTTAAAGTTTTAAAAAATATATCGTTTTTTAACATAACTTTAAAAACTCTTTAACATATTTTTATAAAATTTATCATGCACTTACTTAGCATTAATAGGCTTCTTTTGATGTCAATTTTACAAAATTATTTTTAGCATTGGCGTACGTACGGGATGTACCCTGGAAATTAAAAAAATATATATGCTACGCTATTGTTCTTTTTAAGAAACAAATATAATTTTTAAATTTTAATTTATTTTACAACAAATTTGACCTCTTGAATTTTCTTTGTCAAATGCACCGTTTTTGCGTAAAAAAATAAATACCGTTTTTGATGCATTTTTGGTATGGCAGAAATTATTCTAAACTAGTAGGCTGGTACCCTATTTTTGTTTTTTCTATGCGAAAACGGTGCATCGGACAAAAAAAGCCAAGAGGTCAAGTTTGTTGCAAAATAAATAAGGATTTAAAAAATGATTTCAATTTATGGAAAAAACAATGGCGTACCATATTTTATTTTTCAAAATTTCCAGTATTCATCCCATACGGACGCCACTGGTAAAAATATTTAAAAATCTTCTATGTTAAAAAACACCTATTGGTGCTTAGTAGGTTTCAGGAAAATATCTTCAACAGTTTTAAAGTTATAATAAAAACTATTTTTGTCCTAAAACTTTAACACTCTGTAGCTCAAAAGTTAGGAGGTTTAGGACATATGTTTATATAAACTTTTCTTCCTAAAATAAGCTAAGGAATCATACCTTGTATTGCTAGCCATCAATAAAATTACACCCTGTATACCAATTAGGACGTTTTTAATAACAGGCGTCTGTTATTCATTACAAGACATTTTTTGACATAAATACAAAAATATGAATTTTGACCAATGTCGTCCATACGGTTTTTAAATTTTCGGCTAGTTTTGCACAGATTTGGTCTCTTATTTTCTTTTAATTAAATGTAGCGTTTTCGCGTATATGGGTAAAAATAATATCTCGGTAAAGTCATAATACTCTCTTATTCTACGATATTTAATATATTTTATACGGCTTATTACTTAGTTTGTTCTGCCAATATATTATTATAAAATAATATTATTATATTATATAAAATAAAATTTGCAACACTGATGCAATAACCATTTTTACTTCTAGTTTTTTAAAACAAATAATATTTATCAACTGTAGGAGTTTAACCAATTATAACCGAGGTAATAACTGGTGACAACTTTGACGTATAATACATTGTTTAAACGTCAACTTAACCAATTGGTAAATACCGTTTTAGTATTAGTTTTTGCCTAAAATTAATGACTAATTACTGTAGATTTAGGCAGATGACCATGCCTAAAAAATAGTCAATATTTATTTGCAAAAACAGTTCATTACTTTGAATTAAAAAATCAAAATATAAAATTTTATTAATTTATTTTATTTTCTGAGAATATAAAATTAAACATAATAATATTTGGCTTTTCTTCAAAATAATTATTTTTAATAAATATTTTAAGGAAATTAACCCTTTTTACAGGGTAACCGGAAAGGTAAGGTAAAAAATGATAGGGGTGTTAAACTGAGCCAAAATAATGTTAGTACATCTATATAAAAAAGTTCTATCGCGCTTTGTTAGGGAGATATTGACGATTCAAAGCTGGTATCAAAAAACCTATTTCAATTATAAGTTTTAAACTGTTGCCACAGTACCAATGATATTTGGGCTACTAAATAATATCATGAAATCAATGTAAGAAGACTTTCTTTTCATAGACAAACTGGTGGAATTTATTTTTCTTTGTATGTAAAGAAATGTCCTATGATGGTTGGAAAATGCCTCACAATTTTTTAAAAATGACTAAACTTTGTATAAGGGTTATTACAAACGAATCATAATTTTTAAAATTTTTAACATCCCGTGGTTTAAATTTCTTATTTTTTATTGTACAGTTACTACTTAAAGTCTACCGGTAAAGTTACCGGACACCCTGTATAGTGTTTATATTAAAAATAAATCTAACATTAAATAAATTATAAATAATATTCAGTTACTTTTCAAAAATATTGGTTAGAGCTATGTATTAGTTAACATTTACCACAAAAAATAAATATTGTAAAACATGATTTTTTCTTTAAACGGAAATCAAACACAAGCTAAAAATAATAAAATTTATTAAATAAAACTACAATTTTTGTTGGCAAAAAAATTTAATTTAAAGCTAGTACAAGCTATTTGTTAAACGAACTACCATTAAAAAAATATGTGTTCTTAAAATGGACCTAATATAATTTTTTTAAATACCTAGTCATAAAATAATTCTAGTTTATTGTATTCAAAACAAAGATTTTCCAAAAACTGTTGGTACTATATTGTTACTTATTTAAATTCATCGCTGATAAACACTACTTTAAGCCATGGTATTAAATAAAATGCTTAGTCTAGCTACGGTCGTGATAAGGATTATGGTTTTTGATTGCTAATATTTCAAAAATTAGCACCACAAGGAGATTTAAAAACTAATTCGTCTGTATAAGAGATATTTTTAGAGTATATTTATTTAAAAATTAAAAGATATTGTAAAAAAGTGCTTTACAATGGAACGTCTTTAAAGGTTAGGTTGAAAGGCTGCTACAATTTCGTTTTTAAAACTTGTTAACACGACTAAGTACCTTCGATAGGGGATAAATTGGAAAGTTGAGGCCACTCTTCAAGCTTTCACGAAATTAATGCTGGAGTGCCTCAGGGTTCAGTACTGGCACCAACTTTGTTTCTTCTTCACATCAACGATCTTCTTTCTTCACAACCAATCCCATTCATAGTTATGCTGACGATAGTACCCTTCACTCCACTTTTCAGGTTCCCAAACCAATCTCTTAACCCGACTTGGAAAGCAAGCGCAGGGCAATGCAGATATCTCTTTCACAGGATCTCAATTTGATATTGGATTGGGGCGCCAAAAATCTCGTTCAATTTAATACATCCAAAACACAGTCATGTTCCTTGTCGCGAAAAAATCATCAAACACTCATCCTTTGCTTATGAGTGGCCAGGTTCTGCAGAGCGGGGACACATTTAACCTTGTGGGCGTCACATTTGAGAATAACCTTAACTGGCATAAACACATTGTATCTATAGCCACCGCGGCTTCAAAAAGCTTGGATTTCTTTTTCGAGCCAAAAAGTATTTTTCTTTTTCCAGTTTATACACTTTGTATGTGTCCCAAATTCGACCCTCTCTGGAATATTGTTCTTATGTCTGGGGAATGGCATTCCCTACAACCTTCAGCATTCTTGATGCCATTCAAAGAAGGGCTGTTCGTCTTATTAATGATCCTTTACTTACTCAAAGACTTCCTTCTCTTTGCCCATCGAGCTGTGGGAGATCTATCGGTCTTCTATAGATACTTTTACGGCTTCTGCTCCGACGAATTATCCAGTATAGTCCCTCCTCTTGCAGCTCCCAACAGAGAAACTCGTGGTGCCGCGCGTATGCATCCCTATACGGTTCAATTGGGCAGGCCCCGAACTTCCTATTTCGTTCGTTCTTTTATCCCTAGAGTTTCTAGACTGTGGAACCTACTGCCAGCGGAGGTCTTTCCTTTCCCCCCAAATCTTCAAGTTTTTAAGTCCCGTGTTAACAAACTTCCTCTTACCCTGCTTGAGACACCCATGGTACGTTAGTATTTAGGCTTTCAGCCTTTGTGGATTGTCCAAAGATAAAAAAAAGAAATCTTCTGTACGATATAACAAATTTTTATTAAATTGACTTTTACAATGAGTGCTGGATTGATGATTTTCTTTACAACTATTTTTTGATGAATTATAATATAGATTCAGGTTGTTTATTTCTTGTCTTATTCTATTAAATAAAGTTGATGTAAACATAGGTCTTAAAATGTATTTTTGCCTAACACAGGTTCTAAAACCTAAAAAAAAAAAATTTAGACCTAACTTAATTATATTTACTAAATCTAGTGGGTCCTCAGGGTTTACAAAAAAAATCTTCCAAAAATAATGTAGGCGACTGATTTTTTAAAATATTATTTTATTTTCTTACTTGTATTAGGCAAAAAATACAGCTTTTTTGGTTTGTTGTCTTTTAATATTATAACGTAGCTTAATAATTGAAACAGTTTGACAAAAATCAAGCTGTTTGAATCATAGACTTACTTAACAAAAAATCGTTACCCGAAAACCTCAGACCTCCAGTTCCAAAATTATAACAGTAAAGCAACAAGTAATTAAACATATTAACATGCCAAATAAAAGGCTAAAACAGAAGTTTTCCTGTCTTTTGTATTTTCGATTGTGTAGATACGAGGTTTACGAATTGGGGTAACGTGACATGAAATATTGGGTACATTTTTTATTTGGAAAATTAGGTGCTACCTATATTTTAATACCAGCAATTATGTAACAACAACAAACAAATACCTTATTAAATAATGTTTATAGTCTAATTTACCGTTACTCTATTTAACAAACTTTGTATTTTCAGAATTGACGAAAATCGAGGTTTTTGAATCATATACAAACTTAAAAAAAATCAACATTAGAGCAAACATCAGTAGTAAAGAAGCCACGCAGTCATTGGTTCTGTCTTACTTTCAAATTATTTCCTTTTTGTTGCTTGCACACTATTTAAATGACGTGGTAAAAAGAAATAGTTGACTGCCGTCTTTATTTGTATGTCGCCTGTGGCTTCTCTATAACTGGTTTTTACTTTACCAGAAAACCTCCAACCCCCAGTTACAATTATGTAACGGCAGTCATTAAACATATTACCATTCCAATAATAGGCTGAAACAACAGTTTTTTCTATCTTCTGTAAAATTTTCAATTGTGAAGATGCAAGACTTGCGAATTGGGATAACGATACATGAAATATTGGGTACATTTTTTCTCTGCAACATTGGGTGTTATATTTTAATATCAGCAATTATCTAACAACAACAAACAAACACCTAATTAAATAATGTTTATAGTCTAACATACCGTTTCCTAATTAACAAACTTTGCAACATCAGAATTGACGAAAATCGAGGTCTTTAAATCATATTATACTAACTTTAAAAAAAAAACATTACCCAAAATCTTTATATATCCAGTAACAATATTATAACGGCAAAGCAACAAGTATTAAAACATATTCCCATTCTTATTAATAGGCTTAATCAAAAGTTCTTTCTATCTTCTGTAAAATCTTCAATTGTGAAGATACGAGATTTGCGAATTAGAGTAACGATACGTGAAATATTGGGTGAATTTATTCTTTGCATAATCGGGTGTTATATTTTAATATCAGCAATTATGTAACAACAACAATCAATACCAAATTAAGTCCGGTGATGGCTTAGCGTGTAAGGCGTTAAGTCGTTGAGCGCACAACGGACGTGAGGTGGGTTCGAATCCTGCTGAGCTCAAATACTTATTTATAAGTTGGTCGGAAATTTAGGGGTTGGCTCAACACCAGACGGACAAAGTGCAAAATGTAAAGGACCAGGGCGCTGGAACACACTTTGCCGTGTCCTGCACAACCGTAGACATGCAGACCCCACTCAGTTGGTAGGTTCAATAGTGCCCCCTGGGTGGGGACGAGGTCTTAAGTTGTCGCTCATAGGACCGTGGTTCGGAACCCCCGTTAAGCTGTAGGTCCCGTCTGGATGACATCACCCAGACGTAAAAAGACAGGGCGCACAATAAGCCGAGCGGCTTCAGTGCATGGGTTATCCCGGCCCTATCTAATCTAATCTAATCTAATACCAAATTAAGAACGTTTGCATCTAGGTTAACAGATTTTACTAAAATACAAAACTTTTAAAAGTTTTATCCCTGTATCCTATATCTTGAGAACAGAAAAAATTGCAAACCTATGTATACTTACCTATTTAAACTTGTTTTTAAAAGTAGCTTATGAATAGGCCCTTAAATTACAGTATACATACAAGGTGAGTTAAAAGTCTGACAAAGCTACCTTTTAAAAATAAAACTTTTATTTTTTTTAAGCTGTATAACCAGGCATAAATTTCTTTTTTTTAATATCTTAATAAAAAGTAGGATAGTGGAGAGAAGAACTACCCCACTTTATTTTTATTAAGTATTTTAAATTATTTTTTGCAGTCTAAAAAATTTTCATCTTAGGTTTGTAGGGGTAAAATCCTTAAATTTTAGAAATATTAAATCATTTGAAAAATAGCTAGTTTTAAACAATGTTCCAATTGTAGCATTTTCCTATTTTTAAAAATTATTATTGCCTTAGGAGGCAATAAGCCACTAGCTCATATTTGTATAATTTATTATTAATATGTATATCTACTAGATTAAACTCGTCAAATTTGGACAGGTTTTATATAATTGGAAAAAAATGAAAAAACGCAACAACAAAAAAAAAAAACAAAACGTACAGCAACAATAATAGCTTATATTCAGTTACATTAAACTTTAAACTTCAAAGGTACATTAATCTTCTGCCCCTGGTAATTTCGACGTGCTTTACTTATTTCGTATACAAAGTAGAATTTAATAAAAATATAAAATACAGGATGATCTATTTTGAATTAACTATGTATACAGCAAAATAATTTTAAAATATAAAGTTTGTGCTTGATAAATGCCTACAAAAGAACATAATTAGAACAGTTTTTTGGATAATAAATAAATTAGATTTGTAGGACATTTAAGTCAGCCTGTACAGCTAATCATTATTTTATAAGCAGTTATCTAGAACATTAAACCTTCAAAATTATATTCATCTTCTGCTTCAGGTAATTTTTACCTGCTTAACCAATTTACTGCATTAAATGTATCCAAAAACGAAAGCAAAATATTATGTTTTGGTAAAAGTTATAGTTTTTGTGTTTGAATAGCTTTAGCAAACACGCAGGCAATTCCAATTTAAAGAAAGATACGATCCGCAGTTTAATCTTATAAAATATTTGCGCCCATTAATTTGAATAAAGGCAACATTAAAACATCTCAAGGTGGCAATGAATCTCGCGCGATGCAGCATCGCGGGCGGCGTTCTTTCGCGTTTCTATGGCAACTGTTCTTTCTCCGCCAATGGCGGACGTCCAGGAGGTGGCCCCAGATGGTTTAGGAGTCTGAGATGGAGATAGTTCTCCTGCGGGGCACAGTGGGATTTGTTTTGTAAAAGACCTAAAAAAAACAAAAATACAAAAGCAATTTAAAAAATTATTTCAAATATATTTTTTCTAACAATAAATTTTAGAAACTAATTTTAGGCCATACTTTTAGGATTTTACTAAACATATATACAGGGTGTCAGGATCTCTGTGGGTAATTCTGCGCGAAAAATTAAGGTAAGTAACAGATTTCTATACAAATTTTTCGAAAACTCAAAATAAACGGAGATACAGGATGTTGAAGAAACATTTTTTTGTTATTTCTTCTAATAGGTTTTTTTTCTAGTGTACTGATTTTTGCCAAATTTTGCATACCAGTAATTTTTTGTATTCACTCAATTAATTTAATGCCAGTAGTTAATGCCAAAAGGCCTAAACTGTCCTTCACTTTAAAAAATGACTTAAAACGTTCCTGTTTCAATCCTTTAATAAATTCTTAATCTTTAATCTTAAATTAAATCTTTTAAAAGGTTCCTCTTGTCGTATTTACTCAAAATGAATGGTTTCCGAGAAAAACGACTTTAATTATACACCTAACTAAAGGGTTTTCATTTATATTTTGCCACCCATTATTAACTATAACCAAGAAGAATAGAAAACACGTTCTGTATAAAAGTTTCATACTTTTTTATCTATTTTCTTTCGAATATTAAAAAGAAACAAATAAACATCGAAAATTAAAAAAAAAAGATGAAGAAGTAATCTTTTTCAAAATGAAACATCCTATATAATGTTGTTATTAAAAAGCTTGTTGCTTTAATAGTTTTCAAAATATGACCTCCTAAATCTGTAAAATAGTATATATTATTTCCATTATACCTGCCTACCTACGGCACTAAGGTGACACTGCATAGGTAGGTAAAGGAAATTACATCCAGATTTAAATGGTCATATTTACGAAACTATTAAGGATAGATATATTAAAGGTGGTATTTTTGTAAAGCTTTTTAAAAGTAACATAATATACAGAGTTTCGCATTAAAAAAGTTTTACCCTTCATTTTTCTTGCATTTTCGATGTTCGTTTGTTTATTTTTCTATGCTTAAAAATGGTACATGAAAGTGTATGAAACTTTAATAAAGGAAGTTTTTTCTATCCTTCTTGATTAAAGTTAAAAGTAGGTGGCAAAATATAAATGAAAACCATGTATCTTTAATTATAAATTCTTATTTTCTAAATTAACAAAGCAAGCCTTGAAAACACTTGCTTTGGCTAACATGGAAATAAGTAATTACATTATATTATAAGTTTTGACAGTTAAAAGTTATTTAAACAACGAAAAAACAAGATCCTGTATCTCCGGTAATTTTAAGTTGTCAAAAAATTGTATAGACGTTTGATGCATTAATTTTTCGTGCAGAATCGCCTAAAGAAATCCTGACGCGTAAGTTCCGAACAGCCTGTATATTTAAAATTTAATAATAAGAAAAATAAAAGTGGTATTTATTTTTCTAACAAGTGCTCAAAGTAATCCTTTTCCGCATGCAAAAGTAGTTGGACGAACCACGCGAAGCAAAGTTTAGATAAGCTTTAACTAAGGGAAAAAATAAATGGAAAGTTGGGTCTTGTTATATACCATTATAAAGCTCCTGACAAGTATTTTATAGGCCTAGAATATAAAATTATAACATTCTACATTCTACGAAATAGCATTACTTAAAAAATTTCTAAATAAGTACCATATTTGACTGGCCATACTCTTAAAACTAATAAGGTTAGATAACTATGCTTCATATGGTATTGTTAAAATTTATTTTAAAGATATTTTTAATGGTTATATTAATAATAACATACAGGTCTGGGACAGAAACTATATACGTTTTTTAATTAAGCACCCTGTGTATTATACCTTTGATAAAAAAATATCTAAAAGAGTTTGAAAAAATACGAAATTAAGTATATCTAATTTTATTACTTACGGAAATATGGCCACCCAAATAGGGTATTCGGGTAATTTTTAAAGTACCACCATCTTGTGAAAGGTAAAAGTATTCTCCTCATATTCTAGGGTTTAAAAATAGTAGAAGCCTAAAAATGAATTGCTTTAGAACCTCTCTTTCATTTTATTTATTTTTTTCTAAGAAAGCACCTAGAAACTTCCTATCTTAAAACTTTTGTCTGTCAACTTTATTTTAAAACATAGTATTGCAGCATTAATTTAATTTCCTCATGTTTTAATATTTGTAAAGCAATTTTCTTAGAAGTGAAGGGGGACACTTAATAAATGCACTATATTTAACCAATAGAGTTATTGTTGTTTTTACAATGTAAGAAAGATACTTAGGCCTGGGATGCAGTGAAACCATAAAACTTATTAAAATTACCGTGCAGGGCCACACTAGGTATACCTGACGAAAAAGATGTAGTGATGAGTAAAGTTGGTTGTAAATTAAATTAACAAACAATAATTTGTAGTAATATTATATTTTAACAGTAGATATCTCTATAGTACTTACATTTACAAAATAAAACACACCAAATCTTACTGTATATTAATTTTGCTATTAATATTATTTTCCAAATTACTAATAATGCTTTTTACATGTTCTAGGCTATTTACATTTATATACATAGAGCAATAAGAGTTTTAATTTTTTTTAACGTGTTTAGTACAGTTTCTCCCATAGGCGCAGTTAGGAAGGGGGACAAGGGGGTCGCAGAGGCTTAGCCCCCCGAAATGGCGTTTAGCACAACTAGTTTTTAATGGTTAACATTTTTGACTTCTGTCTTTATTAGTAAAATTTGACTAGTATTTAGTTGGTGTATTCTAGTTCGCGTGTATAGGTATTAAATTTACAGTTTATGCCATATCAACTCTATCGGCTTAAAAATGTAGTAATATGGCGGAAGCCGAAATATTGCGTGACCTGCCACCTCTGCAATTTTATCGCAAATGTATTTTTTTTTAATTGTAACATTTAAAAACCTGTAATAATTCCTTCACATTATACCTCTCATGGAGATATATGTCACAGTTTGACATAAAGTCTTGTATTTTCTTCTTTTTTTGCTGGTGGAACTTGGTATTTTAATAGTAGTTTTACATATGATATAAATTTCTATCGGACATACATTTTTGACCACAAATACTTGACGATGGTTGAATTACATTACGTGTGAAAGCCAAAAACCGGAAAATTGAATAGAATAGAATAAATTTTTGACCGTTTAAATTAGACCGTTAGAATTTCTGACATTAATTATCCTGGCAATAAATGTCAGATGCAAACCTACCATTACTTAACGGGCGACTATGGTAGGATGCAACATTCATCATAATACTGCTCTTTGGTGGTATATTCTGTACTCATTATTTGTTGTGAAACTAGTCCTTAAAAACTTCAGCAGTTCAATCTTCAAATCTTCACAGTGGTAATCTAAGCTGAAATCTAAAATGTTTTTGGATGCCGTCCGCTGACACCGCATGTGACATTATTATTTCTTCACCTTTGTTTGACAGAGTTTAAGTGTGACATTTTTCTGATTTATTAGTGCATTTTTACTTGGTGTGTCATAGGTGTCAAACCATGTCTCATCTAGGTATATTAACGTTTGAGTTTTCGATCTAGGGCTATTATGTAGCTAGCTTCAAAAGGCTTGGATTTCTCTTTTGAGCCAAAAGTATTTTTCCCCTTCTAATTTGTACACTTTGTATGTGTCCCAAATCCGACCTCCCTTGGAGTATTGTTCTCATATCTGGGGCATGGCTTCCCCACAACCCTAAGCATTCTGGATTCTATTTAAAAAAGAGCTATTCGTCTTATTAATGATCCTTCACTTACAGAAACGCTTTCCTCTCTTGCCCATCGTCGGGCTGTGGGAGATCTATCGCTTTTTATAGATACTTCCATGGCTTCTGCTCTCAAGAATTGTCCAGTATAGTTCCTCCACTCACGGTTCCCAACAGAGAAACTCGTGGTTCCGCGAGTATGCATCCCTATACGGTCCAACTGGACAGGCCCCAAACTTCCCACTTTGTTCGTTCTTTTATCCCTAGAGTTTCTAGAATGTGGAACCTGCTGCCCGCGGAGGTCGTTCCTTCCCCCAAATCTTCAAGTATTTAAGTCCCGTGTCAATCAACTCCCTCTTACCTCGCTCAAGATACCCACGGTACGTTAGTATTTAGGCTTTTAATCTTCGTGGTTTGTCCAAAGATAAAAAAAAATGTTTCAAGCGCTGTGAGTCCATTAGAACTTGCCTTTTGTTTTTCTTTAAATAAAAACCCCAAATGACGTAGAGTGCACCACAAGGTTGTACTACAACAGCTTATGTCACAATCATTCTCGGATAGCCTCGCTGAAAGCGATAATAATGTTGTCACTTTCTAGTTCTTCGTACATATGATGAATTTCTCGAGGCCTAAATCTTTATTGCATAAGTTAACAGATTTGGGTGCGTATATTTTTAGGCTTCACAGAAGTTTTTACAAGTTTTAATACTAAAATGTTAGGAACTCTTCTTAAAGGTAATGTTTCCTTTAATAAAAATTTTTCTCCCGTCCTCGCTCTACTAACTTTAAATGAACGCTATTAATAATTATTTTAGCTTCCACAGGCAAACAATTGGGGCTACTGCCTGAAACGGATTTTGCACTGGACTGACTGGACATCTTTAAACAAACTATCACTGCAGAACTTAAAAAAACTTTATTTTAGAATGTGTCGAAATAAATATTTCTTTTGTACTTATAAGTTACCATCAGGAATAAATTGCCATTTTTGCCGGTATTTTTAAGCGCCTACAAATTATACATTGCAATAAAATAAAGTAATATGAATTATTCAAAAATCTTATATAGTTTTTAGGCAATAAATTATTATTCGACAACAACAAAATAAATAGGGCTCTGTTACTAACACACTGGTGCTAATACGTTTATATCTTTATTGCGTTCCATTATCCCATCTCAGGTTAAGTAACTTTCTTAGATCGTGAAAAGAACTATATAATATTAATAAAATCTCTTTATATGGTTAATTATTGCTGCTTTTACTTTTGAATAAAACATATGTTTTACGCATTTAAAAAAGACTTTGGTAGATATTATTTTTGGTTTAAACTAATATTATTTCTTTCGTACCTATTTGGTTAAATTTAGGTAAAACCTCAACATCAATTTTAAGTAGCGTAAACCAACCCATAGTATTTTAGGCCAGAATTTTTGCATATTTGTCCCAACGCACAGGAAAGGTATCTGGAATCCCATTTTCCGCGGATTCCCTTGCGATGCATCAGTTGCCGCTCCCGGGAAAGATATTGTTCTTGTTTCCTGTAACGACCCTCTCGGACATGCTGACGTATTGCCCCGTCGTGAGCTCCAATTTTACTTTTCTGAAAAAGAACATAAACACAAATTTAAAAAGGTTCAATATTCACATTTGGTAAAAATAGTGTATTTTTCATTTACTAAATTATTACTAAAAATGTATTTTTAAATTATTAAGCGCAATTGACATAATGCCAAAAAGTATTTACTTTGTAATATACAGTTTGTCTACGTAAGTTGGCCTAATATGGAAAACTTTTTTATTATTTTTACGCAAAAGTTTTCTTTTATAAAAAGTTCTGCATCGTTTAAAACCTAAAAAGTACCATGCAAATATCAAATTGTATGTCATCTACGGGGTTTAACCAATAATAAAAATTTTGCTCTGGATTAAATTACCTGTATCCTTGCCAATATTGAAAATTGTTATAAAGAAAAGATGCTTGAAATTAAAAGAAACTTTAAAATATGCAATTTTATAATGCCATATGGTGAAAACTTGTACATTAGTGCAATAAATTTTATAACTAAAAATTTTATAGGTAAATAATTTTAAATTCACTTTTTAAATATACTGTTATTAAAACAAGAATAATGTACAATGCACTAATTTACAAACCTAATTTCTCTCGATTATAGTAGAAAAAAAAACATTTTTTTTGTTATTAATAGTTATTTAATACATCATATAATAACACACAACATACAATAAACCGAGAGCTAAAATCTAAATTTTTTTCCGGTGTATATTACACTATTTTTTTTTCTGTGATGGGAGAAACGACGCCTTACTATTAAAAAGCATTTTATCTAAGTCAGAAAATGAATCATGTAAAATTTGAAGTTTTAAAACTGTTTGACTGGTATATTGGAAACACAATTATATTTGCATTACTATGGAAATCCTTAAGGAAATTATTTATTATATGTCAATGTAATTTTGTATTTTGACGTATTGAAATTAACAAAAGTTACAACTAAAAGCGATCTTTTAGTAGTTATTTGGAATAATATAAAGATAGAAAATATCTGACTGGACTCCTACTATAGGGTAAATGTAAGTTCTGTAAATAAATTATTCTAAAATTAAGTATTTACCTTTACTTACGTGTATGTATGTCCGGGAAAAAAAGTACTCACTTTTCTCCCACGGGAATTTTTTTATGAAAAGTCACATTTAAGTACCTGTTACCAGAGATACAACGTCAAAGTTTTTTCCCGTCACGGAAAAACAAAACTCCATATTTAGAAGTAATTTTTAATTCTAAACATCTTTTTTATAAAAGTTTTCGACATTAGCAAAAATACAGGTACTTTACTCTTAGGCGAAACCTCGTAGATGACTGATACAATTTAATATCTAATAGTTGCATTTTAGGTGTGGGAAAGTTTCCCATATGACGCCAACTTACGTAGACAGTCTATATAATATAAAAAAATTCAACAATACTTCTAAAAATGAAATTTTACTATTATTTTAAAAATACAAAATATCATGGCAATGATATTTAAATTACACATTAGGACTTTGGCAATCAGTTATTTCATTCATTTTGGCTTTTGTTTTTATTCTCACAAATATTTATAGTTTTTAGATATTAGTTTTGCAACTACAATTTAACAAATACTTAAACTGGATTTTTCTAAATTAACTGTTTTTAAAATTTTTCCGTGTTTCTTGTTCCTGGTATACGCAATTGTCTAAATAATTTTATTTTAAAAAAACTAGGCATGATACAGAAGAAATTAGTTTTATGAAATGTGTTTTTTTGCTTAATTAAAATTAAATTTAAAAATGCCAAAAAGTCAGTGCCTCAAGCGCCGCTAAACCTTTTTTTAAGTTATGGCTGAATTAGCTCCCTTATCCATAAAATATTCGTGCCAATTCTCATCAAACGGAATGGGGATATGTAAAATATTATTAAAAAAAATTAGAAAGAATAATACACTGTATCTTAGACGCAATGCTTTCCCGGACCCAGTGGCGTACCCACAGATATCGAGGCCCGGGGCGGAACTGTCACTGGAGCCCCTTATTATTTTTGTTAACTAAAAAAATGTTTTACGTAAAATAGATCTGGGCGAAATTGTAAGGGTGGCCCCCTTACATTACAGTATTTATCTACTTATTTTACACAACAATTTTTTAACAATAATAAAAGCCATTAGATACAAAGAGACCTAGTATTAGGGGATAAAACCATGTGTTTTCTCCGACAGCACGTTCTTTTGGTAAATAAATTGTAACCTTCTGCGGTACTACTTACATACGGTACAACTTAACTAAATACTGTTTGCAAATAAAAAGTAAAATTCATTATTTATGAGGAAAAAGCCATTTATTTTAGTTTAGACTTAATTATCTTAGGACATTATAAGCGATAAGAAGAGCGTTTATTGGACTGTTTTTTATTATTTTTTAATGCTTTTTAAAACAGTAGTCTTATTATTTATATATTTTTTTACAATTTTAAACCACCCTGTATATCATATAACAATGTTTAATATAGGTTTAGGCATTTCAGATAAAACAAATTTTTTTCATAAAGACTTTTTTATATTAAAAATAAAAAATTTTACAAGTTGGGTCAAGTTCATCCGTGGACACACTGTACATATGTTTTGTAATAAAATTAGTTTATTATTTAGCCAGTTTATTAGTATGGTCCTATATTTTTAGCCCAGTTAGGAAATATCCTGTATACTGCTTATAAATGTCTTTAAAACCAACATAATGGTGTTTTTCTAAATAGGGTGTTTCATTTTCAATGGTTTTACGGGGTATCTCGAAAACCGTAAGGAATATCAAAAATCTAATATGGGACTCCCCATTTCTTTTTTAAGAAAACAACAATAGTGGAAACAGTTCATGGCTATTGAGATCCATCTCGGAGCTACAGAAGATTTTCAGATTTTGCCCATTTTTATAATCTTTTTTAACTCGTTTGCTATTAAAGATGTGAAAAAACTTTAAATAGGTTAATTATGTAGTTGTTTTCGAGAATATTGTGATGTTATTAGTTTCCTTCCTTAGTGGTTAGTTTTAAAGAAAATTACCCAACTTATTTTCTTTCTTATGGAACACCCTGTACATTTTTATCTTTATTTATTAAGCTCTCTTTTGGCTTTTCAATATATATATATATATATATATATATATATATATAAGTATGTATTTTTTATTCACAGTTTTACCGAAAATCAACATTTTCCATAAATTTTGCTTTTTTTTATAGAAGGCCATGACTTAAAATGACAAAACAGTACTTTTCAATATTCACTTTTTTGGTTCCGCAACCCCAAATTGATAATATGATATGACAAATCTTATAATATCTACTAAATGAAAATTAAATAAATACACATCATGGAACACTATATTTAAACATTTTATGGTAATTTCTGTTTTTTGTTAAGTATGAATTCTTTGATATTAAATGTTTTATAATATGTATTTATTTTATTTTATTCTATTTTATGATAAAGTTATATTTCTTAAAGCTTAGCCAAGCAAATTAAAATACCCTGTAAGTTAGTTTTTAATAAAATGTTGGTTAGGGTAGAGAAATAAAAAAGTAGGTATTGAAAAATACTGTTTTGTCATTTTTAGTCATGATCTTCTCTAAAAAAGCACAAAATTTATGGGAAATGCTAATTTTCTGTAAAACTTTAAAAATAACTACATAATTATATATAATTTTGAAAAGCCGAAAAAAACCTTAATAAATACAGATTAAAAACTGCAGGGTGTTCCATAAGAAAAAACATAATATAGGTAATTTTCTCAAAAACTAACCAACATAGAAAAAAATCAATTACACCACATTCTGCGGAAAAAACTGCAGAATTATCCTATTGAAAGTTTTTTCACAACTAAATAGCAAAAATCTCCCCCGTGGCGCAGTGGACAAAGTTGATCTTCGAAGCCAGAGGTCGCCAGTTCGATTCCTAGCGAGGGACACATATTTAGGTAGTAGTTATTTAAAAACAACGACCGTGGTGGCACTACCGCGTTTCTAAAAAGTGCTGTGAAATGCATAACTGCATGTTTTAGTGTTTGGACAACGTTGACGGAACAGGGGGAACGATGGTTTAAACATCTAATAACCCGACACCCACGGTACTCTGTTATTTAGGCATATGCCTTTGTGAGATGTCAAAAAGATAAAAAAAACGAGTTAAAAAAGATTATAAAAATGAGCAAAATTCGAGAAATCACCCTGTAGCTCCGAGATGGATCGCAATTGCCATAAACTGTTTTCACTATAGTTGTTTTCTCAAAAAAGAGATCGGGAGTCCTATATTAGATTTTTGATATTTTTTACGGTTTTCGAGATACCCCGTAAAACCATCGAAAATGAAACACCCTGTACTACACTTTCTACTTTATTTTAACGCTTTCAAACTTTAGCACATTATCATAAATACATTTTTAAAATCGCCTTTTTAGTATGGTAATTTCATTAAAGAAATAATAAATTTTATTTTGGCTTTGTTTGTACTTTTCTTGACTCGTGTGTAAATCTGTTGTCGCAAAAGCGCAACTTCAAAAGTTCTAGTCACCATCATAAAACATCTTATTTCAAATCCCTCTAAACCCCATAGTATATTTTATCCTATCTGACTCCTTTATATTCAATAGCCTTATAATAGAGTCGTTTGCATCAAAATCTCGTTACTTAGGAAAATGTATTCAAAATCTTAGCTAGAGCATAAGCCATCGTCCAAGCCTTATTCATGTTGTATTATCCCTTTCTTTTTACAATAAAGAAACAACAGATATGATAAATATGTCTCACTGTAACTGGTTTGAAGGTGAAGTTTTCTCGTAACATTTACACTAACAACTGGTTTAAATAAAAAAAAATAAGATATTTGGTCTGGATGGTAACTAAAAATAGTCTGGTTTTTAAACTTGCTTTGTAAAGTGAATTATGACTTTATTATTTATTATTTATGTTATTAGAGG
>JACEGR010005355.1:0-74271 GCA_014170235.1 Listronotus bonariensis
GATATATGGTCATTAAATATATGTAAAAAATCGCATAAGCTTTTTTTGGCATCATATGTTTTTTTGACAAATCCATAAAAATGGCGGTAATAGTTTTCTATGTTATAGTATATACAGAAATAAGTAATTTTTAAATGAATTGTATTATTGTAAAATACCTAAAATTTGTATTTTTGTGTAAACTATAAGGTTTCAAAAGTATGATAAACTTACTATTTACGCAATTATGAAATGTCTTTACTTTTGTTTTATGCTTTGTAGTATACATAGCAACAAGTAAGATTTATTTTTTTGTTTGTTTTTGTTTTATCTAAAGTTATTTAAAACCTAAAATTTCTGTTGTTTTTTTAGCTAATAATATCTAAAAAGTGGCTTAAGAGCCACTCTCAGAAGTAAAACAAGTAAAAAATTTAAAAGAATAAAAATTATGCGATGAAAAAAATATGTACTTAAAAATATATAATATGATTTTTGTAATTATTTAAAAATTTTCCATAATAAAATCTGTATTATGTTACAAAAATAGTGAAAAGAAAATATGTTTTTAAGAAAAGTATATAGTTGGGATATTGCGAAAACCATATTTAAACAATAGTAACTAGTTCACCTTGACATATAAACTTACTTCATTAACCCCAGCACCGAAAATGCAATCCTTTGAAATTATAATTTTTAACTTAAATTTCACATCTAATTTAATTAGTTTCGGCAATATGATCATAAAAATCGGTAAATTTTAAAGTACCGCTATTTGGTAAGTAGAACTATAAATTTCTCGTTAGGAGATTTAAAACAATGTGCCACAAGACCTTTCTTTTTCTTTTTTTTTTTCGCTCTATGGCGCCCACCTGTCACCATGACATTTAAGGCTGTCAATAATATGCAAACATGCAGGCCTCGATCAGAAATTATCGCTCCAAGTTCCATTAAAATATACCAATAGGTTCAGAAGTAAGAAAAGGGGCGGCTGACTTACGGACTTAACTCAGTAGATTTAGAAATAAGGTTAGTTTACATGGACGAATGGAGATTGTACTGGCCAAAATGTTATGTGAATTAAATAAAGAAAGCCAATGGAAGTCCAAATTTCATATATTATTACTATCTAAAAGCTGCAATCTCTACCAGTCATATATCCCAATAAAATTTTAAAGTGTATAACAGTGAATAAAAAATTACAGACTCTTAAATAATTTTGTGGACAGTCGGTATACAAGACTTCAATAAATAATCATAAACGAGACTATACCGTTGTCTTACCTCAAACCAATAAAAGTATCATTCTCTATTATTAAAAATAAAAACATTATTTAAAAAATGTATTAAACGGTTTTATTACAATAAACATTAGGCAGGTTGTGTAAAAATAATTCCAAGGTACCAGATTGCACCAATCTTCTCATCAATGTTGGGTATTGATCAGACAAATAAAAAATCGTTGGACGTAGCGTATCCAGAGTAAATATTATGATAGGAATTTCACGTACCCAACGATTTTATTATTAGTCTGATTAATAACCTCATACCCATGCATTGATCCAGATTTAGAGATGGGAAGTTTCTTGTTTAGATTAGTAAATATTTCTTCACTGTCTAAACTATTAAAATTTAATCAAAATAAGGTATATTCAACTACTATCATGCCCTTTCATTTATACCCATATTAAAAGAGTTGTGGAAAAAATATGTAAAAAATAAATAAATAAATAAATAAATGAATGAATGAATGAATGAATGAATGAATGAATGAATGAATGAATGAATGAATGAATGAATGAATGAATGAATGAATGAATGAATGAATGAATGAATGAATGAATGAATGAATGAATGAATGAATGAATGAATGAATGAATGAATGAATGAATGAATGAATGAATGAATGAATGAATGAATGAATGAATGAATAAATGAATGAATGAATGAATGAATGAATGAATGAATGAATGAATGAATGAATGAATGAATGAATGAATGAAGGAATGAATGAATGAATGAATGAATGAATAAATAAATAAATAAATAAATAAATAAATAAATAAATAAATAAATAAATAAATAAATAAATAAATAAAAGGGTAAATAAATAAATAAACTGACAAGCTTGGTAAAACCGTTTAAAAAAATAACCATGTAGGCTTGTCATCTCATTAAACTAACAAATTTTTATTGACTTCTATAAAAGACAATAAACGCACTAGACAAGTTTTCTAGCTTTTGTCCCTTTGTGTACTTTAAACTGTTATAAAATTAATTTGCTGTTGTTTGCTTACCTGATTTTGTTTTGATAAAGAAGCTCCATGTTGCAGTAAAGATTCTAAAATACCTTTGCTGCCTAAACTCGCAGCTATATGTAGTGCTGTGTAGCCTTTCTGAAAAAAAAATAAAAGTATGGCACTTTATTTCTTTTATAAGTTAGTAATAAATAGCAAAAATACATTTGTAATGAGTTAGTTTTCATATAAGTTGGTTGTTTAATTTAAAAGAAATATCTAAAAAATGCTAAGAATAAATTTTATTTTAAATTAAGATATACAGACAGTCCACGGATGGGATTTACGAGGACAAATGGATAAAAAAATATTTTTCGAGAAAAAAATATTTAAATATAGGATTTTTGTTTGTAAAAACCATATGATTCACAAAGAGAAAATGTTTATTTTGTATACAGGGTACGCAAAAACTTGAAAAACATAATTTTTCTTCAAAAGTCATAGTTGTTTATTATACAAGGGAAAAAAGTTCTATATTTCAGCTTAAGGTTGTATTGTCTCTCGACGCGAAGCAAAGGGAGACAATGAACCAAATTTAAAATTCAAAATTTTTCCCTTGTATAATACTACTTTTACTATTATTACTACTATTTTTTCCTCTAACGGAGAAACGACAACTTGATTTAAACAAAATATTATTTGGCTTTTCTCCAGAATAAAATTAAAAAGTTTATTTAACATTTTAAGAAAATTTAATCTTCTATACATTATAAAGAACTATTCTGCTCTTACACGATATAATAAAAGTTAAGATTTAATTTTAATAAATTAAAATAATTTTAACCGAGTGCTAATGAACCTTTGTTTATAGATTGAAACCTTTGTATTGGAAGTAACTTAATATTAAATATTTCATTATTTTATTTCTTTTAAAGTAATCATAACTTTTATTATATTGTATAGGAGTAGAATAGTTCTTCATAATGTATAAAAGTTTTAATTTTCTTTTAAATGTTAAATAAACTTTTTAATTTTATTCTAAAGAAAAGCCAAATAATATTTTGTTTAAATTTAATCTCCCAGAAAACAAAAAAAAACATAAAATACTTTATTATATGGCTAAACATTTTTTACTATTCTTTATATCTGGTTAAGATACCTAATAGGTGCATCTTTTATGAGTTACTTTTTTCAAAAGTAATGTCAAATTCTAAATTGTCCATCAGACATTTCATTTTTAAATTTTTTTCAGTTTTCTAACAAGTTTATAAGTAAGTTTTTAGGAAAACGGTTTACCACATTTTTGAGACGCAACCATTGGCCCATCTGGCATTTTGTTAAGATTTTATTTTATTGAATTAACATAATTTCAGCCGAGTGCTAATAAACCTTTGTTTATCGATTGAAATCTTTGTATTGTAAGTAATCTAATATTAAATATTTCATTATTTTATTTCTTTTAAAGTAATAATCACTTTTAATATATTGTGTAAAAGCAGAATAGTTCTTCATGATGTATAAAAAGTTTTTATTTTCTTAAAATTAAAATAAACTTTTAATTTTATTCTGGAGAAAAGCCAAATAATATTTTGTTTAAATTTAATCTTCCAGAAAACAAAAAAGCATAAAAGACGACTTGATGTTATAACAACATAATATTTAAATAAAGTCAGAAAATGATGTAAAATTTAAAGTTTTAAACTTGTCGGACAATTAGTCCTTGCATTACTATGGAAACCTAAAAGAAGTTATTTAATATCTAAATACTAAAAATAAAAAAAGGGTCTTAAGTACCAAAAACAAAATGTGGAGGAATTTGAGATTCAAGTAATAAGGCATCTTCATATTTTTATTTGTTTATTTATTAATTGAAAATACCATTATACTATTAAAATATTTTTATGCAGAAAAAAAACAGTGTTTTATTTATAAATTAGTACAACAAACTTACATATTTATTGTTAATCTAAAGAAATCTGAAAGTCTAATTCCTATTAACTTAAACTAGTCTCTAAGTAACTGCTAAACATAAGATTTTAAATTAAGATCTAAGTTCAAACTCTGCTGTTTTGGTATTGGCAAAACAATAGAGGATGGCAAGGAGAAAAAAATGTCAAATTTTTTTCCCGTCCTGGAAAAAAATACCTTTATTTTTCATTTTTAAGCAAAATATCATTTAGAAAGTTTATTTAGAGTAGCATTTTAAATGACTTTATTAATGTTACAGAGGTATTAAAAAGTTTATGAAACTAATTTTGAAGTTATCAAAAATTAATTATTTTATATTTTTATAACCAAATATTAAAAAAAAACCTTTTAATTGGCGTTTTAAACGTCTGCTTTCTCCAAATGTCTACACAACACAATTTTTCAGCTATAAACGAATGGGATCAAGGCGTTTTGGCTAAATTATGGAGTCCAAAAATTTTTGTTTTATTATTGTTGTCGATTAAACACTTTATTCTTAATAATTTGTTTATTAACATTTTGTTTAAAAATGAAAAATAAAGTTTATTTATTTTTGGAGAAAAATCATGTTTTCAAGTTTTTCCGAACCCTGTATACAAAATCGCCATTTTCTCTTTGTAAGTCGTATTTTTTACAAGCAAAAATTTTAATGAAGAATGTGTGTTTTTTTAAAAAATAATTTTATTTTTGTTGTCCTTTGTAACATCCCTCCGTAAACAGTGTGTATAACAGTTATTTTCCTGTTTTTTTTTCAAATCTTTAGAGAGTTCACGAAGGCTAATGGGGTTTTTTCTTAAAGCTCTTTTAAATGTCTTTGTATTGGAATTATAATAATACAAGGCAATTCAACAAAAAGTTTTACACTTTTTGTCCTACCCTATATATTATCACTAAAATTACCAATAAAAAGATTTTAAAAGAGCTTAAAAAAATACTCCATTTAGTAAATCTTACTTTATTAGTTTCGAAAATATGGCCATCTCAATCAGGTATTTGGGTAATTTTTAAAGTACCGCCATCTTACAGTAAGTGAAGATATTGATTTTATATTCTACATTTATAAAATACTCGTTAAGAACTTTAAAATGTCAGAATCGCTTTTTATGTTGACATTCATAGCAAAACTATGTATGTAAAGAGACTCGATTATAAGTCGTTTTGATTTGTTTTTTTCAGAATATAAAACAGACACATTATCGAAATCAAAATTATGTGAAAATGAAATGGCATGTTGACACAAACCAGAATGACCAGGGTTGTTTTTGAATATTATATTTGTGCTGATATAACCTCTTCTTTAAATACTGAAAGCTTTTTACCTATAAAAACTTTAGAGGGATAACAATCTAAACATTTAACCTTATAAATAATATTACTACGTAATAATTTGTCATCCTTATCCTTTAGTGATAAAAAAATTGAACTAGTCAAGTTTTGTGGAGACAGGCAGGTATGACACTAATGTTATATAATGACTTGGTTAGATTCTTGTGAATATTATGAAAAAACGGAATTTTTACATATCTTTTCCTTTCAGTGTTTTTAGTTAACATATCTTTACTTTGATCTGTGACTGGAACATAAGATTTTTGGTAAGAACATTAATTCTGTTGTTAATAGTTTTCTGGACAAATTGTTGAGGATATGAATTTTTATCTAATGTATCTATAATGAGTTTTATATTTTCTTCATGATATGCAGGGTCCGACAAAAGTATTGCACGATCTACTAAATTATTTATGGTGGATTTTTTATAGGATATAGGGTGGTATGATAAGAAATTTAAATATCTCCTAGACCAAGTATTTTTCCTACACCAATTGGTGGAAATAGATAAGTTATTTTTAAGTTTAATGGTTATATCTCAGATATTTATTATATTAGTTTCAGGGATTTAGCTGTAAATTTAAGTCTTTCATCAAAATTGTTAAACGAGTCAATCATGAAGAAAATATAAAACTCATTATAGATACATTAGATAAAAATTCATATCTTCAACAATTCGTTTAGAAAACTATTAACAACAGAATTAATGTTCTTACCAAAAATCTTATCTTCCAGTCACAGATCAAAGTAAAGATATGTTAACTAAAAATACTATAAGGTAAAAAAAATTCGTTTTTTCATAATATTCACAAGAATCTAACCAAGTCATTATCTAACATTAATGTCATACCTGCCTGTCTCCACAAAAACTTGACTAGCTCAATTTTTCATCACTTAAGGATAAGGATGACAAATTATTACGTAGTAATATTACTTATAAGGTTAAATGTTTAGATTGTAATCCCTCTAAAGTTTATATAGGTGAAAGCTGTCAGTATTTAAAGAAGAGGTTATATCAGCACAAATATAATATTCAAAAAAACAACCCTGTTCATTCTGGTTTGTGTCAACATGCCATTTCATCTTCACATAATTTTGATTTAGATAATGTGTCTGTTTTATATTCTGAAAAAAACAAATCAGAACGACTTATAATTGAGTCTCTTTATAACTTTAAAATGATTTATCATTGGACCCCCTTCTCATTTAACAATTTTGAAGTGGTAGTAGTTTTAAGGGGTTAAAGGGGCCTCCAATTTTTGTAAAAAACGTTACCCCTCAGTAAATATCTGGACATATTTCGGAAATTTTCTTAAATTTGTCTCTTTTTGCACTTTCCATTATGTAGTTAATAATTATTATTTGCACTTCCTTCTTATAATTAATAAAAAGAAAATCAGGAATTTCTACATTTATTAGGATTTATAAAGTTGACATTTTTAAAAACACTTGTAGGAACGATCCCGATCAGCTGACGTCATTATGACGTCATGTTTAAGTAATTTTTGGTCGTTTTTGGTCATAGGACGTCATCAGACCAAAATTATGACGTCATTTTAATGACGTATTTTTGACGTCGTTGAAATGACGTCTTTTCGACGTCATTTTTTCATCATACTAGCTCATAAAAATCTAATGACGTCATGTTTAGAAAAGCCGCCAGAAAAATTTTGTGACATTATATGATTCGTGTCAAAATCAACCGAAATATCATTTGACAGGAACAAACTCTACCGATAGATGGCGCAATGGACAATAAACTACTACGTTTATTCAACATCTTCGCTTTTTATCGCCTACACCGTACCGATGAGGCCAAAATAGTTCGACACCGGTCCGCGGTTGGTTAGCTTTGAAAGAAATATCTTCGGCTAGTGTAAAGATCTGCATCTCCAGGTTGGACATTGTCCCGAAAGATGCAACCTTGCAGTGCAAGGAAATTGCAAGCAGTAAGGAGTTTTTTCCTATTTCAATTTTTAAATAAAATATCATTTTAGCTTTAAAAAAGTATATGCGTCAATTTTTTGTCATCTTAAAGACGTCATTATGACGCCATTAATGGGAAGTCTTTTTTCTGTTACTGATGAAAGGTCAATTTAACGTTATTTTGTCGCCTTTGCTGACCAAATGTGACCAAAAATGACTAAAGAGAGACGTCAATTAGACGTCAGCTTGCTGCTTGGGATATTGTTTTTTATAGGTTCGTTCGTAAAGAAATCACAAACTAGTCAGCGCCAATCAGATTTTACACATACGTCTGGTGACCAGTTGGCAACCGGTCACCTGACTAAATAATTATACTTGATTGACGCTGACTGGTTTGTGATTTCTCTACGAACAGGCCTAATACTTACGCAAAGTGTCCTTCTCGCGGTTAGCGCCGTTTGTCCAATTTTATTTACGTGCGGAAAAGGAATTGCGCAATTGCTAGTAAATAACAATTGTTTCATAGAAAATCTGCTGAGATTCTAACTTTGTTAATTTCTAATGACTAAATAGCATGGTTATAAGCATGTTAATTAAATTACCTGATTCTCACTGTCAGGATCAGCTCCATTATCTAACAATATCTGTACCAATCGGTTCTGTTGATTTTGAGCAGCTATATGTAAAGGAGTATTTTCTTGATTGTCCCGTGCTTCCATATCGGCTTCTCTTGCTAATAAAAATTGAGCAACTTCAGCATGACCACCTTGGCACGCTTCGTGAAGAGCGGATCGGTTTTCCTTTAAAATAATAGTAAATTTACCAATTGCAAATTAAAAAATACTGTTTTTATAAGAACGTTTTCTAAGCCTGGTTTAGCAAACTTTAAAAGTTCTTTATGACAGCTCAGAAGACTCATTTTATGAAACCGTAGATATTATGGATGCAGTGTTTTAAATAATTATTTCCTTAAATAGAAAACAAACCAATCAAAAACCACCATTTTTTGGATAAATTTTGTTTAGATAAGGGATTAAACCACATGTGCTGTTTAACCGCGAATAAATTTCTGTCATCCAAACTAGCTCAAGTCAAAATCGAAAGAAAATATTAACTTTTATTATCAGAAAAATTCTGTGTTGTTGGCTTTAATGTAAGTTTTTCCGGAAATAATCTAGTCGTATACCACTCGACCTACAAATTTAAATCGATTTAACTACCCACATATTTTTTGTAAGATTGGCTTGGCAAATAGTTTTATGGAAAATAGTTAAAACAAAAAAAATTATCTGCGCGGTTTCGTGTTTTTATTGAATTTTTGTACATTCAACTATTTTCCAAAAATAATCCTATTCAAAATATTGGTGGGTAGTTTAATTGAATAAATTTATAGGTCTTGTGATATAATATATGATTTTTTTTCATTATGAATATGCTCCATCAGATACCACCAGTTTAAATAAATTATGTTTAGATAAGTTAATAGATCACTAGTGCCAATTAAATGGCGAATAAATTTCTGTCATCCATACCAATTGTTAAAATTGTCGACAAATGTCAGATTTTATTATAAATAAAATTGACCGCTTCGCAGTCTTGTGTTTTATTAAGTTATTTAACATTTAACTACACATTTTTTATGCACAATCATGCTCAGAATACAGGCTGTCGCAGAAAATGTGGGCCATTTCCGGATTCATATAGAATACATGAAAATAATATAACAGGCTTCTTTAAACTTTCTTTTAAAACCCGCTTTACTAATATATGTGCCCTTATTGGATGGTCTTCTTGTTGGGTACACGCCTGGAAAGAATGGGACCGCTTCGGTCCTGGTCCCGGTGTATACGAGCTGACTCTGTTCAGCCCTATTGACCCCTATGAACTGGCCGGTCGCCTGAAACAAAATAAAAGAAAAACCCCCAAAAAACCCAATAATTAAAAAACGACGTTGTCAAGTTAAAAATTAAGTTAAAAAATAAAAATAAAATATTAACTAATATTTAAATGAAAAATGATTAAAATTTAGATTATTTTTGTATCGCAAACTGAAAATAGTTTGACATATGTGTCATGAGTGACATAAGTAACTGATGTATTTATTATTTGTAAGACAAAAAAGGTAATAAGTTAGTTGATTTTTAGTTTTCCTGAAGATACTTCAGTATCGAGCAAAGGCAACCAAGTGTTATTAAATTAACTGAAATTGATGCTACACAATTATCTTTATTTAAAAATATATACGCTTTTTCTTTGATTTTGCGTTTTTTAGAACAAGTTTTCTTTGCTAAAATGCTCGAAGCATCCCAGTTTATTCTATGATTGTTATCAAATGCGTGTTGGCAGATTTTTGATTAATGAAATTCTGTGTTTTTAATGTATGATCTGTGTTCTTTTATGCGTTTGGCTAATGGTCTACAAGTTTCTCCTATATAAAACTTATCGCATTCGGAAGGTATTTTATAAATGACATTTTTTTGTATTTTCATTTAAGTTGTATGGTTTTGTTTTTGTTAATTGAGATCTAATTGTGTTTTGTGTTTTAAAGATTGTGCGAATATTAAATTTATTTTCTATTCGTTGAATTTTATTTGATGCTTCGAGTATTTTAGCAAAGGAAACTTGTTCTAAAAAACGCAAAATCAAAGAAAGTGCTTATATATTATTAAATAAAGATAATTGTGTAGCATCAATTTCAGTTAATTTAAATAACACTTGGTTGCCTTTGCTTCAGGAAAACTAAAAATAAACTAAATTATTACCTTTCTTGTCTTACAAATAATAAATACACCAGTTACTTATGTCACTCATGACACATATGTCAAACTATTTTCAGTTTGCGATACAAAAATATTTTTTTAAATTTTAATCATTTTTAATTTAAATATTAGTTAATATTTTATTTTTATTTTTTAACCTAATTTTTAACTTGACAACGTCGTTTTTAATAAGAATTTTTGGGTTTTTGGGGGTTTTTCTTTTAATTTGTTTCAGGCGACCGGCCAGTTCATAGGGGTCAATAGGGCTGAACAGGGTCAGCTCGAATACCCTGGGACCAGGACCGAAGCGGTCCCATTCTTTCCAGGCGTGTACCCAACAAGAAGACCATCCAATAAATGAATCCGCCTAACCAATATAGAGCATATCTTTCTTATGTGCCCTTAATAGACGCCGCTAAAAATCTGTTTGCCTAATAAAAGCAAATATTTTAAGAGGCAATTAGGTAGTAATATTAGTTATATTTAAAAAATCATTATACCAAGTGCTAGAAAAGGTTTTAAAGAACCATTTTTGGGGTCCTTTCTTTAGTGCATAACTTAGTAAAGAGGGGCTTTAAAAAAGTTTATAGGAACTTGTCATATTTGTATGTATTCTCTATGAATCCGGGAGACTGTCCACACATTCTGGGCACCTATATTATGGATAATTTTATTCATTAAATTAATATGGCTTTAATATATTTTTTTATCTTTAGACAATTCACGAAGGCTAAAAGCATAAAAACTAACGTACTCTGGCTGTCTTAAGCGAGGTAAGAGGAAGTTTGTTAACACGGGACCTAAATATAATATATTATTACCTCAAATTTAAAGTTTTGCTTGTGATTTACAGCACCTTCCTATCTTGGAGTCGAACCCATATTACCCTAGAGCTAGACTTAGTCACCAATCACTATGGCCCTCAGAGTTAGTTAAGTTATTTAACGGTATTTAAGTTAA
The DNA here is from genome assembly GCA_014170235.1 of Listronotus bonariensis. Taxonomy (NCBI): domain Eukaryota; kingdom Metazoa; phylum Arthropoda; class Insecta; order Coleoptera; family Curculionidae; genus Listronotus; species Listronotus bonariensis. Next base: position 11,153 of record JACEGR010005355.1, read on the forward strand.
AATTAAATAAGCTGAACTAATTAATTTAGATTATTGATTGGCAACGACATCAAGTTACATTAAAATTTGTCAAACATTCCACCAATAAAGCATCAATAATAAATTAATTATCTACATATACAGTGTGTGAAATTGGTAAAAAATGTGTGGGGATATTAAAAACTATAAGAGATAGAAAGATGGTTAAATGGGGAAAGTTCTAGGCAGTGGCCTAGCTACGTAAACAAGTGCCCTGGGCCAAATATTGGCCAAACATTTAAAATATCAATATACGTCAAGTAACTTAAAAAAAGACTTTTTAAAATTAAACACATCAAGAAGTTAGGTAAGTGAAGCAAAGGCCCTGGAACAAAAAAACAGTAAATGAGTGCCCCAACTTACTACACTATTTAAATTTAGTTTGTAACCTATTCGACGTACTCCAAAGCAAAAAAAATGGCTTTATATACCAATTCTGCTTTATTTATATTGCAAATGTAGGAACCATTTTCACCACCTTAATTATTTATACTTAGTAAGCCACTGGTTGTAGGCCACTTACACGCAAACTTAATGCCGTTTGATGACGTACCTTATTTGCTCGGAAATATTTTGAAAAAACTAAAAATGTTTGGTAATAATTTGGGTTCTGTATGTTAGTTTGTTAAGATATAAATAATAAAATAAAACTTTTTTACGTAAAAACACTTATTTCTAATGGAAACTTCTCAGCGTCCAGACTTGCAACAATTCGCCATACCGATCCACGCCGCATACCCCGCTACATAGCGTGGACTTGGACGTGGACGGAATTCACGTCGTTTCAAGGGCTTGGCAAATGATTCGCCGGTGATTTAGAGCTTGTCTATTTTTTGGCCTCAAAGGAGCGCGCAAACAGGTTGGTTAGTTTGGACGGATGTTTGGCGAATTGTTTCAAGTCTGGGCGCGGCTAAATATTATTAATAAATATTTTAATGCGTCGATGCACACAAAGTAAATATCCGTCTTTCTTTGAGTATATAGGTTTGTAAAACTAAAAAATACGCTTGTACTGACTTTTTTAGCAAAGATTCTTATTAAAGAATAAAAAGGCAATTATTGTTTGTAAAGCTAATGGCCTCTGCAGTCATGGCCAACTATAGTCAAAAACTAATTTTTTCGTTTTTAACTGAAAAATATTTCTAATAGGTGTTATATATCATTTTAAAGCAAACAAATTCTTCTTCAAAAAACGTGCTAAAAATTACAATGGCCTCCATAAGAAAATTAAAAGTTGATGATGGAATCTCAAAATCGATACATTAAAATTAAAATCTGAATACAGAGATGCATTACTCTTTAATAGTTATCCTGAAAATATTTTTACAGATTCTAAAAATTAAGGAAAAACAAAATTATTACAGCACTGTTTTTAAAATGCACATGTCTTTTCAAAATATCTCAAAAACCAAACAAGATACAGTCGTCTTTGAAAAGGTAATTTTTTGGGGTTAAATAGATACCACCTCCCCATCTAAACATTTTTCTATCCTTTATAATTAACATTGCAATACCTTCCCTATCAATTTCACACACTTTTTGGTATACCTTATTTTTCTTATCTAAACTAGCACCCGTTTCGATAAGCCTCCTGACAATGCATGCATGGCCGTTAGCTGCCGCATGAAAAAGCGCTGTTTGCCCATCTCCGTCAGTAGCATCTATATGAACGTCTTCAAGGGTATCCAACAAAAAGTCAATCACTTCCACTCTATTATTTCTAGCGGCACATATTAGAAGCGTATACTGAGCCTAGGTTAGTTAAAAAAGAAATAGTGGGTTATTATTGCTATTGCATGCATACAATTTAATTACATAATCATATTTATTAGTAGTAATACTAGGTCAGGGCTGGCCCAAGAAAAAGTGACTTCTGTGGCGGCTGCGATTTTCACGCTCTTTTAAGTTTTTTTACATGATGTAAATAAATGTTATATAATTTAAATGTGTGGTTATGGGGTTAATTTTAAACTAAAGCCGTTTAGTTTATAGTAGGCTAAAAACGTGTTTTTGACATAGGATTATAAGGTTTGCTTTATAACTTTGTTTAAAGAACTAATTTTAAAAGCTAAAAACTTTTATTGGTTAAAGAGTGTGTTTTACAGATACAGTGGGGACGCGTGGGCTGAAACAAATTATTAATTTTAAAGTTAGTGGTTTGTTTTTGGAAAAACACTTAAACACATCGATCTTAGTTTTTAAATGCGGTTTTCTTCTAGTAAATTTATCTTTAAACGGTGGACCGATAGGCGGGCCAAAAACTGGGACTAAACTCAACTTTATTTTTTTAAAGAAAATTGCTTTTTTTTCCTTACATGTTTTAATTATATACCTAAAGTTAACAATAATAGAGTAAATTTACCATTGATTTCCTTTAATCTTTTTATAGAGATAAAAGTTGGAACAAGTGCATTTAAAATTTAAGTTTTTTTCTTTGTAAAATAGTCAGACATAGTCATTTTCACTAAGTTATGTACTTACACTATTTTTCCTACGACCACAAATTATTAACCAAAAACTAAATTTTAAGTTTGTTTATCTTTACAGAAAAGTAAAAAACCGGTTGAAAACTTTCCAATATACAGGGTCATCCAAATTAAGTGGCCGTCATTGATAACTTCGTTTAATTGATTACTCGAAATACGAAATAGTTAGCAAACTAGTAGCATTTTTACGCTCTTTAAAACTAAAGATTAGAAAAATAATTGACTTTTAGATTTTCGAGTTATACAGCAAAATAACCATTTTTTTAAATGGGACACCTTGTATATTATCATCATTTAGGAGATATTTTAAATGCTTTAAAAAAGTTTTCATGTGATATATCCAATTTTTCATAGTTTCAAAATATGGCCATCCTCAGGATGACCATAGGGTGGTTAGCTTTTCTTTAAATGTAAAGCTTTATAAATTAAAAAGTCAAATGACGGAAAAATGCTGCAAGTTAGAATAAAAATAAGGTTAGTATTTAATTTGTTTCTAAAAAGAATTATTTAAGGCAACCTTCTAACTACCCCCAATTAAAATTAATCTTTATCCTTTTGCAAATATTTTTATATGTGTATTAATAATACGTTCAATAAGTTTGACTAATTTTACATGCCTAACTTCAGTAAACTTTGAGCTTAGAGTGAAAAACGATTTCTCGCAATGTCATATATTTCACCCTTTTTTCTAAATTTCTCCGAAAATACTTAAGATAACAAAAAAATTATGAAGTTTTAAATTGCAGCTTTTTGACTAATGTTGTCAACTAATCTTTTGTGTGTAGATTTTCTGTACAGTAAATATTTGGCGAGATGTAAAATTTGAAACCTCTATTTACAAACGAGCACTACCCTTTGCGAGCCCTATAAGCTCATCCCATTTAAAAAAAGGGATCCTAAAGAATTTTACTTACAGAGAGAAAAAGCCTCGTAGCTCTTAAAAAATTCTACAAAAACTTCCTAAAAACACTCTATAATATTAAAAATTAAGGAGATACATTAAACCAACCAAATTCTCTTCCTAAAAATGTGAATATGCTACTTCCTAGAATAATAATCTACAAAATATTTTTGAAATTACGCATTTTAAATTGGTTAAACTTTTGGATGTATTATTAAAACAAGTAAATATGTATAGGAAAAAATAAAAGAGTGAAGGTCAGCTTTAATTATGGGGGTTGTTTTTATTGATTTTTCGTAGAAAAAATAGTTACCGACCTCATTTTAATCATAACCCACTCAATTTTAATGCTTTTGTTAAAAAGGCGCATGTCTAGGTAATAACATAAAATGTAAAATTTTTATTTGCTACCAAGTTTGCAGAAATGTATGTATTTTGCAATAACAAGTAAATTTAACAAAGAAATATTTTTATAATTATATTATTAAAGTTTTTTAATGGACATATAATTTATTTTTATAATATGAAAAGTTAAACTTGTAGTCACAATGTTGTCAATATTAAACTTTAAAACTTAGATTACCATAAGATCCAGCTGTGCAATAAAGGCTAAACCTCTATTTAAGTTAACTTTGTGGTGTCAACTTTTAATTGAAAATGCAATGGTATGAATTTCTTTACAATGACAATAGGAATAATAACCGATTAACCATTTAAAATTTGGTATATTTGAGATTTAATTTTAAGAATTTTACCCAAAGATTGTAATTTTAGATTTATTTAAGTTAAACTGAGCCAAAGTTAAAATAAACGTTGTTTGTTGCTGCATTAGAAGAGCCTAAACCTCTATGCATGTCTTCGTTCGGTATTTTTAAAATTCTAATGTAAAAGTTACCCATGTACGGGAGTAAAGCGGCTTCTGTGCCGGTGACACTTTCAAGCTTGCGACTTGTATAGTTGGATATACAGGGTGAACCAGGTTTTTCGTGACAAATTTCGACAGTCGATAGAAAATATTTCTTAAAAAAACAGTTCCTATAAACATATGTCCGGACTTGCTTCCATTCTGAGATACAGGGCGTTAAAATTTAAAAATAAGTCGGTATCTTCTAAAATCTTGGGAACCTTTTAACCCATTTAAATTAAATTTGAAACATTTTAATAAGGCGCTTATAAAGCTTAACCTAGATTAGTATTATTGGGTCCATGGCGTCCAGTGGGCACCACAGCCAATATTATTGCAAATAAAAGTACGCCACTGACTTGTTCTCTGTTTAAAGAAATACCAATTTAACTTTTAATTCCTGTATTTTCTTTGTAGCTGCCTTTCAAAAGAAAAGAAAAATTAAACCTAATTTAATTTTTCTAAACGTACCTTAGAAAATATGATATAAAAGGCAAAAACAAAATCAAACAATTATTTACCTTAAAATAAACAGGCAGTTGTGTATTATATCAAAACTTGTCATTTCCTATTTACTGAGGTAAAAATTGTTAATTTTGGATATTATTGTATGCTGTTTGGGGCTACTTTTAGAAGAAATTAAAGAAGCTTCGATTATTAATAAAATAATTATTTTTTGAAAACAAAGGCAGATACGTAGCAATACAAGGAACCAAAAATTTAAATTTTTAATTGCTCAATCAGAAAAAATAGTAAAACTTTATAAAAAGTCGGTGGCGTACTTCTTTCTCAATAATACTTGCTGTGGTGCCCACTAAGACGCCACTGGACCCACAATCAATCTAGACAAAGCTTACAAGCGCCGTATTTAATTAAATAAGTGTCCAAAATTTTATTCAAATCGGTTAAAGCTTCCTAAGATATTTGGAAGATCGACATTTCTGAAAATTTTAACGTCCTGTATCTCAGAAAAAGCAAGTCCGGACATATGTCCATAGAAACGTTTTTACAAAAAATATTTCCTATCGACTTTTGAAAATTGTAACGAAAAACCTGGTCCAACCTGTAGAACTTGTATATCATATGTCTAATAATTATGGTATAAAACCATTACAAAATATATTTAAATATTGTTATTTTTACAAACCATTAAATATTAGAACCTAAGAGGAGGCTGGTTATTTAAATATATGTTCAAATTTATCAAAAATAATTAGTTTTTCAAAATTTGAAATTTATAGAATTTCCTTTGGTTTATTTATAGCTAGAGAAAAAATGCAATATATTAGTACTGTCACATAAAGTAAAAATTAAATAAAATTGCCAATATACAGGATGTGTCAGAAATTTCTAAGTTATTAAACTTATATTTTTTGGGCTATTTGGCTGTCGTCGAAGATTTTGTTTTCTTGACGTTTCGCCAGCGCAGTGGTTGGCATCCTCAGAAAGTTCTGGCAGACTACTTGTAGTACGCAAGTAGTCTGCCAGAAACCTTCTGAGGATGCCAACCACTGCGCTGGCGAAACGTCAAGAAAACAAAAATCTTCGACGACAGCCAAATAGCCCAAAAAACATAAGTTTAATAACTTAGAAATTTCTGACACATCCTGTATATTGGCAATTTTATTTAATTTTTTTTACTTTATGTGACAGTACTAATATATTACATTTTTTCTCTAGCTATAAATAAAACCAAAGGAAATTCTATAAATTTCAAATTTTGAAAACTAATTATTTTTGATAAATTTGAACATATATTTAAATAACCAGCTCTCTCTTAGGTTCTAATATTTAATGGTTTGTAAAAATAACAATATTTAAATATATTTTGTATGGTTTTTATACCATAATTATTAGACATATGATATACAGAGTTCTTACAGGTTGGATCCAGGTTTTTCGTTACAATTTTCCAAAAGTCGATAGGAAATATTTTTTTGTAAAAACGTTTCTATGGACATAGTCCGGACTTGCTTTTTCTGAGATACAGGACGTTAAAATTTTCAAAATGTCGATCTTCCAAATATCTTAGGAAGCTTTAACCGATTTGAATAAAATTTTGGACACTTATTTAATTAAATACGCGCTTGTAAAAGCTTTGTCTAGATTGGATTATTGGGTCCAGTGGCGTCTTAGTGGGCACCCACTGCAAGCAGTTGTTTAGGTAGTAAGAGCACGCCACCGACTTCTTTATAAAAGTCTTTACTATTTTTCTTGATTGAGCAATTGCAAATCTTTAACTTTTGGTTCCTTTTGTATTTGCTACGCATTCAGCTCCTTTGTTTTCAAAAAAATAATTATTTTTATTAATAATCAAGCTTTAATTTCTTCAAAAGTAGCCCCAAACAGCATGCATACAATCAATATCTAAATTAACAATTTTTACCTCAGTAAATAGTGTAAAATGACAAGTTTTTGATATAATACACAACTGCCTGTTTATTTGTGCAAAATAAGTAATTCTTTATTTTTATTTTTATATCATATATTTCTCAAGGGTACTTTTTTAGAAAAATTAAATTAGGTTTAATTTTTTTCTTTTTTTTTGAAAGGCAGCTACAAAGAAAATAATACAGGGAATTAAAAAGTTAAATTGGTATCTCTTTAAACAGAACAAGTCAGTGGCGTACTTTTATTTGCAATAATATTGGCTGTGTGGTGCCCACTGAGACGTGCCAGTGGACCCACAATACTAATCTAGGTTGCTTTATAAGCTCTATTAAACAGCCTCAAATTTACCTTAAATGGTTAAGGTTCCTGAAGATTTCAGAAGATACCGACCTATTTTTTAAATTTTAACGCCCTGTATCTCAGAATTGGAAGCAAGTCCGGACATATGTTTAGAGTAGGAACTGTTTTTTTAAGAAATATTTTCATCGACTGTCGAAATTTGTCACTGAAAACCTGGTTCACCCCGTATATCCAACTATACAAGTCGCAAGCATGCGAAGCTCCGTGCATGGGTAACTTTTGCATTAGAATTCTTAAAATACCGAACGACGGACATGCATAGAGGTTTTAGGCTCTTCTAATGCAGCAAAACAAACAACGTTTATTTTTAGCTCCGGCTCAGTGTTAACTTAAATAAATCTTAAAATTACAATCTTTGGGTAAAATTTCAAAATTAAATCCCTCAAATATACCAAATTTCCTAAATGAGTTAACTCGGTTATTATATCCTTATTGTATCATTGGTAAAAGAGTTCTCATACCATTGCATTTTCAATTAAAAAGTTGGGACACCACAAAGTTAACTTTAAATAGAGGTTTAGCCTTTATTGCACAGCTGGATCTTATGGTAATCTAAGTTTTGAAGTTTAATATTGGACAACATTGGTGACCACAAAGCTTTAACTTTTCATATTATAAAAAATAAATTATATGTCCATTAAAAACTTTCAATAATATAATTATAGAAAAATATTTCTTGTTAAATTTTACTTGTTATTGCAAAATACATACATTTCGGCAAACTTGGTAGCAAACAAAAATTTTACATTTTATGTTATTACCTAGGACATGGGCCTTTTTTAACAAAAGCATTAAAAATTGGAGTGGGCCAGTGATTAAAATGAGGTCGGTAACTATTTTTTTCTGCGAAAAAATCAAGAATAAAAACAACCCCCATAATTAAAGCTGACCTTCACTCTTTTTTATTTTTTCCCAAGTACATATTTACTTGTTTTAACAATAGCATCCTAAAAAAAAAAAGTTTCAACCTCAATTTAAAATGCGTAATTTCAAAATATTTTGTAGATTATTATTCTAGGAAGTAGCATATTCACATTTTTAGGAAGAGAATTTGGTTGGTTTAATGTATCTCCTTAATTTTTAATATTATAGAGTGTTTTTAGGAAGTTTTTGTAGAATTTTTAAGAGCTACGAGGCTTTTCTCTCTGTAAGTAAAATTCTTTAGGATCCCTTTTTTTTAAATGGGATGAGCTTATAGGGCTCGCAAAGGGTAGTGCTCGTTTGTAAATAGAGGTTTCAAATTTTACATCTCGCCAAATATTTACTGTACAGAAAATCTACACACAAAAGATTAGTTGACAAACATTAGTCAAAAAGCTGCAATTTAAAACTTCATAATTTTTTTGTTATCTTAAGTATTTTCGGAGAAATTTAGAAAAAAAGGTTGAAATATATGACATTGCAGTGAGAAATCGTTTTTCACTCTAAGCTCAAAGTTTACTGAAGTTAGGCATGTAAAATTAGTCAAACTTATTGAACGTATTATTACATACACATATAAAAATATTTTGCAAAAGGATAAAGATTAATTTTAATTGGGGGTTAGTTAGAAGGTTGCCTTAAATAATTCTTTTTAGAAACAAATTAAATACTAACCTTATTTTTATTCTAACTTGCAGCATTTTTTCCGTCATTTGACTTTTAATTTATAAAGCTTTACATTTAAAGAAAAAGCTAACCACCCTATGGTCATCCTGAGGATGGCCATATTTTGGCAAACTATGAAAAATTGGATATATCACATGAAAACTTTTTTAAAGCATTTAAAATATCTCCTAAATGATGATAATATACAAGGTGTCCCATTTAAAAAATGGTTATTTTTGCTGTATAACTCGAAAATCTAAAAGTCAATTATTTTTCTAATCTTTAGTTTTAAAGAGCGTAAAAAATGCTACTAGTTTGCTAACTATTTCTGTATTTCGAGTAATCAATTAAACGAAGTTATCAATGACGGCCACTTAATTTGGATGACCCTGTATATTGGAAAGTTTTCAACCGGTTTTTACTTTTTCTGTAAAGATAAACAAACTTAAAATTTAGTTTTGGTTAATAATTTGTGGTCAGTAGGAAAAATAGTGTAAGTTACATAACTTAGAGTGAAAATGACTATGTCTGACTATTTTACAAAGAAAAAAACTTAAATTTTAAATGCACTTGTTCCAACTTTTATCTCTATAAAAAGATTAAAGGAAATCAATGGTAAATTTACTCTATTATTGTTAACTTTAGGTATATAATTAAAACATGTAAGGAAAAAAAAGCAATTTTCTTTAAAAAATAAAGTTGAGTTTAGTCCCAGTTTTTGGCCCGCCTATCGGTCCACCGTTTAAAGATAAATTTACTAGAAGAAAACCGCATTTAAAAACTAAGATCGATGTGTTTAAGTGTTTTTCCAAAAACAAACCACTAACTTTAAAATTAATAATTTGTTTCCAGCCCACGCGTCCCCACTGTATCTGTAAAAACACGTTTCGCCAGCGCAGTGGTTGGCATCCTCAGAAGGTTTTGGCAGACTACTTGCGTACTACAGTAGTCTGCCAGGAACTTTCTGAGGATGCCAACCACTCGCGCTGGCGAAACGTCAAGGAAACCAAAATACATAAGCTTAGCAGAAGAGGGCCGCAAAAGCCTTTTCTAAGTTATTTTTGTAAATTTAAATATAACTTTTATCCTACTTTCTTAGGGCAACCCTCTAGCAATACCATTGTTTAAATACTATCTTTAATATAAAACAGTTTTTATCCGGTAAACAGATGGGTACAGGTTGCTGCATATTTGAATCTAAGACTATTTTTACACCAAAAATAGCCTTACCCTGTTAATAGAATTATTGTTTTTATTTAATACACCTTTTAGATACTAAGGTAATACTTACAGTATAATAGCTCAAAATTTACTAACTAGGACTTACTTCTTGCAACTTCTATACTAACTTTTCCAATTTAAAGTGAGCTTGCCCCAATCTGCTTTGGTAAGTAGAACTTGACAACCTAATTATTACTAGGTACAAAGATTAAAGGGGCAAATATCGAGATAATTATGTTAATAACACTTTGAGGAAGTAATTTTAATACCATTTCCTTTAAACTTCTTTGTGGATATAAGTTTAAATTACTTTATAAATAATTATAAATGTTGGACATAGAGTGTGTCCATAAATTGACCTAACTATCTTTTAATTTTTTACTTTTTGAAAGAAAAACAATCTTCATTTAAATGTTTGCTTCATCTGAAATGCGAAGAGCTATAAAAAGCGCTTTATAATATAAATATAAATAAATTATTTTCCTTATTACATGAACTATGAAGTTAATTTAAAATTTATGCAAGTAGTAAAACAATGAGTTATTGTTTATTTATAGAAAAATTAAACTGTCGATTACTTTTCGTGCTATTTATGGTACATGATGAGCCAGCGACTGATTTTCGTGACTAATTTCCTCTCAGTTCATAACTCGTAAAATGCTTTAAGAGGGGTTGTACATAAATCGTTGTGAGCGTAAGCTGCGGCGACAATGGTGGAATTATACAGGGTGCGCAAAAAAATTTATATTAAATTACGAGTTTATCAGGTTTAAAACCAAATATTTCACCTATTTAAAAAAAAATAATTTGATGATGGTGGCTCAAACACGAAACGTCTGATCTTAAATTTAGTGACATCATTTTATAGAACAGAAAAAGTGACAATGTTTATGTGTCGTTTATTTTAAAATATCTCTTCAAATAAACCAAGAAAAAAATAAAAACTGTTTCGCAAAATTTCGGTTTAGTCCTAATAATTACGGAACGGCTGAAAATTTTTAAATTTTAAATTTTTAAAACGGAAAAATGAACTGAAATAAATCCAGGGTGTTCTATAAAAAAAAACACAAGTTTATTATACATTTTTTAGCACCCTGTATAATTCCACCATCGGTGCCGCAGCTGATGCTCACAACGAATAATGTACAACCCTATTAAAGCATTTTTCAAAGTATGGACTGAGAGGAAATAGCTGACCAAATTTTGCGCCTGGCTCACGGTCTATTAAATAGGAAGTTAAAAGAACATTTATTACTGAATTTTTATTTGCTAAAATAACATCTTGGTTATTTTAAATATTGGCCTGTATACTAGTTTGTAGGGCTTAAAAATGGGAACAAAATTAAATACCTATTCGTGTATATTTTTAGACGATTTTTTTAAAATAATAAAAAAAATATTGAACTGAAGAAAGGAAAATAACTGTGTAACTATTAAAAAAATGGAAAACATCTATGCATTAAAGTAAATTTTTAAAGCATAGGGAAAAAATAAATTAGCACCAGTGTCGTCCGTAAGGGACTTACCGTATATATTTTTAAATGTAAAAAATTACACGCTCTGCATGTAGACTAGTTATGGTTAGTAAATTAAAGCAACTATATTTAACATATTATTAACGGTCCATTTACACACACATTTGTAAATAGATCGCTGATATTATAATATATTATTATAGGAAACTACCTTTGTTACAGCATTAGTACAAGCTCCTAAGTTTATTAGTAATTGAACAGCTTCAGGGTGTCCATGCCACGCAGCCATGTGTAAGGGTCGCATTCCATACTAAAATAGATATTAATTGTTGGTTAATTAAAAAAATAGGAAAAACAATTAGCTAAGGCAGCACGTCGCACAATGGGCCTTCATGTTCAAAACCACCTAAAAATCGCAATTTTTAGCGAAATTTTAAAAATTTTAATATAGGACATTTGTTTAGTCATACTGAAGAATGATAAAAGGCTTAATTTTTTAAAAGTTTTCATAAAGGCAGATTTCTTTTAATTACTTAATATTTTACATTTTTTGTTTTATTTTAACACTTTTTGTAATACCTAGGTTATATACCAGGTGACAACGAAATTACTATCCAGCATTTTATTTCTTTCGGTAATAACGTATACCTTTTAAATTTTAGTATGTTATATTGTATCACTAGGTGCGCCAATTTTAAATATAATAACATATATGTGTACTACTTCCGGTTTAACCAAAAGTGACATCAACTATTATCATTTGAAACACCCCGTATACCTTAAGATTTAAATTCTACAAGTCATTTCCAATATAAAATCTTTCTTACATCCATAACCTATCTTTTTTAGTTTTGAGAAAATGACGTTTGAAAATATCCAGACGACCACACAATATGCAAGTTTATGGCAAAACAAATGAACATGACACAAATTTAAAATTCTTAAACTATTTTTTTTTGGCACTTTATCTCCTAAAGTCATTATTCCTGTTAAACCGAAAGTGCTGTTAAATCTGAACTTATAAATATGATCACCTTAATAATTGTAATGAAACACCCCATATATTTCTTAATACTTAGATTCTACAGTTTATTCCTGATATAAAATGTATAATATAACTATAACCTATCCTTTTAGGTTTTTGAAAAAAATGCGTTTAAAAATTTCCAGACTATTGCACCATATGCAGTGTTTATGAGAAAACAAATAAATATAATTTATTAAAATATTAACTTAATTTTGTTGGAAATTTTTGTTATAAGGTCATATTTAGGATACTTCTCACCCTACCTAAAGTTCTAAGAAAATTGAATGACCCTTATCCAAACCTTAAAAATTAATAAATATAAATAATTACATATAAAGCCCCTTTTTGCGCTTCTCATGCTTTATTGCTTGAAAAAAGTAAATATTTAATATGTTTCCCAGAAACACTGCATATGGTGCGATCGTCTGGAATTTTTTCGAAAACCGTAAGGATTTAATATCAAGAATAAATTGTAAAACCTAAAAAATTAAAAAATATATAGGGTGTTCCATTAAAATTATTAGGGTTATCATATTTAGAAGTTTAGATGATACTTCCGGTTTAACAGGAGGTAGTATTGTCATGACTAGGAGAGCAAGTCTTTAAAAGAAACAATTTAAAAAGTTAGAATTTTTGTGATGTCCATTTGTTCTGTGTCTTCTGGACATTTTCAAACGCCATTTTTTCTAAAACTAAAAAGATAGGTTTTGAATTTATAAAAGATTTTATAATAGAAATGACTTGTAAATTTAAATCTTAATAGATATACAGGGTGTTCCATTTAAAATACCAAAATTAATAATGGCATCTAGTGACTCAATATAACATACTAAAATTTGAAAGGTTCCTATACGTTATTATCGAAGAAAATAAAATGCTGGATAGTAATTTTGTTGTCACCCGGAATAAATATAAAATATAAAAATATAAATATAAATCTTTAAATTTGGGATAAATTGTAGTTTTTATAAAAAAATAGGAAATTATGAAATATTTTACCTAGGCAGGCAATTAGCAAATGGCTGATAATTATACATTTTATTAATAAAATAAATATATTTTAAATATACAGGATGTCAAGCAAACAGTGGTAAACCCAGAAAAAACAAATCCTCCAAAACCTTCTCATTTTAAATAGAACACCCTGTATTTTTATAATTGTTTTAAGCAGGGGCAGGTCTGTCACCATTATTAAACTAAAATTGTTTTAAAAATAAAATGGTAAAAATTAATAACAAATATTAAATAATATTACCGTATCTTTAAACGTTAAAAAAAAAATAAAAATAAAAACACAAATTTATAGGTATCTGTTATTAATTCTTAATTCAAGTTTTTTATTATAAAAATCTTCTAGAAAATATATATAACAAAGGGATTTAAAGTTGTTATAGTAACGGATAAGAAAAACAGACATGTCATTGATATTAAAAACAATTCAATGATTTAGGAGTAAAGAAAAAATATATCTCCAAAAATACGGTATTTTTTGTCTAAGGTAAATCTTATACTTATTTTACTAAAAACATAACACAGCCCCACAAAAAACAAAAAGTTGGTGGTCTAAAAGAATGGATCGTGGTATCTTTATGTTTTTTGAGTCGCTGAATCCGAATCTGAGGTAGGTTCGACCCTATAATATAAGAAAATATATCCTGATCTAGTCTTTCGGTCCAGCAACTTTTTTTGTTGGGCTGTGTAATTAATTTTATACCTACAAATTTTCTATTTACATTTTTCTTTTATTCTAGCTACAGGAAAAATATGTTTCATCAGAAAAAATGTTATTTTTTTTTTTAAATATCTAGTCAGCCACGATTTTTTAGATGAAATAAATTTGTTGATTTGAACTAACCTGAAAAACTAAAATTCTTTTCCTACCTAACCATCTCTCTAGCTGCATCGTCTGGTTTCTGAGGTCTGTATAAAACCGCGAAAAAACTTACCTTGTATTATTTACTGTTAATAAAAACCTTAACAAGGCAAAACAATTTAAAAATATTACTCCAATAAATAGGCAAATACTTAAAAGCCATTTTATTTATTTAAAAATTGTTTTATAACAAACCAATTGAGGATAAAATACAAAAAATTAATAATGTTTTGCCAGCATTGCGGCAATTGGTGTTTATATAAATAAGTATTTTTACTTTTTGTTAATAAATTTGTTGTTAAATATTTTTTTTTAATTAAACAAACAACAAATAATATTGAAAAATACTTATGAATAATTTTAAATAGAAATAAATACAAATAAACCTTTTTTGTCTTGGTTTGGACTTAGTTGCTATATTTTAATTTTGTTTTGTCGGTAATTATTAAAACTAATGAAACTAATGTATTATTTAAAATGAGACCAAACGATTTGGCATAATACATGTCGTTGCCTTAAAACAGAATTAGCCTTATTGCAAAAATCGTTTTTCAGGAAAGATTTAGTTTTTTGTTCATGTTATTTATTACCCAGTTATTTCTGGTTAGCTTATTTTTTGCAAACCAGGCAACGAATTTTGGCTTGGCTCCTGACATTTTTTGGAAGAGAAGAAAAACAATATATTTTACCAGTGTCGTCCATGAGGGGTTTAAGGTAAATATTCTTTGAGAGAAAAAAACGGTACGCCCTTGCATTTTTCTATAATAAAAGTCTTACTTTAAATCCCCATTTATTTAAAAACAAATTTGGTCTTCCTGACTTTTTTTGTTTGAAGTACGGTTTTGCGTAAATAAATAAAACAATTGCCCGGCATGGTCAATTTCCTATCTAATTAAATAATAACGAAGATTATTTTTTTACGTAGAATTTCATATAAGGAATAAAACTGACTATGTCAAAAATGGTTTTTATTGATTTACGCAAAAACCGTATTAATAATATTTTCTAAAGCCGATGAAGTGGATAAAGTATCATATGACGTGGTGGTTTCATATTCTATTGAATCCATATCAGAATCACTCGGTAAAAGTTTCGCAATCTCAACAACCTCAGAAACAATAGCTATTTTATTTTCAGTCGCAAGTCTAAACATAAATTCATTTCGCTTCATGTTTGTTGGTTATAACAGCCTTACACTATTTATCTACGCTAATATAAACAACGCAAACAATTAAAACTTTGCTTAATATTCGTGGCAACGCTGCTTGGCTTCCTAAAATCTGTGAGAAATATTAATACATACATTTCGGGATGGGTAATAACCGCAATACTTAGAGGGCTTCATTAAAACCGTAAAGTTTGCGTAAATCAGTGGATTGTATATACTTACCTCCTTACTGCGCGCAGTCGGGCTTCGACATGCCTGCAGTTTGTACTGGGCTTCGTACGGTCCGTGGTACATATATATATATATATATATATATATATATATATATATATATATATATATATATATATATATATATTTTAGGAAAAATGCAGTGGCGTATTATTTTTTTCTTACAAAATATTTACCTTAAACCCCTATGCCAAAAAATGTCTTTTGGTGCAAAGGGTGCGTCTCCCAAATTTTTAAAAATATATGAATGGGTATAAAAGTTATTATAAAAAATAATATTTTTAATTTACTAAACTAAGACGTTTAGGACATATGTTCATGCAAAGTTTTTTCTTATTTTGTGATGAAAAATCACCTTTTAAAATTTTTTGCATATTTTAAATATCACCCTGTATAAAAAATTAGTATTGGAAAGGTAAATAAAAAAATTAAAAGGGTAACAAAAAACATTAAAACATAACGCAGTAAATTTTGACAAGGCACTACATAAAAATTTAAATAAAAAAGTTTAGGATATAATTGCTAATAAAAATAACATAGCTACTTAATTTATAGTTGTTTCTATTTGAGATTTTGAAATACAGAGAGATAT
This sequence comes from Listronotus bonariensis, assembly GCA_014170235.1. NCBI lineage: Eukaryota > Metazoa > Arthropoda > Insecta > Coleoptera > Curculionidae > Listronotus > Listronotus bonariensis. Next base: position 27,387 of record JACEGR010005355.1, read on the forward strand.
ATCCCAAAAATGTTTGGGTTAGATGTTACAAACTCAACAATACTTTAGAAAGTTAAAAGGTATAAATTTGCAAATAGCTACCTACTTTATGGTAATCTTAATGTCATTTTTACAGCCAGAAAAATAGGATTTTTTTTTCACGATAATTAGAATAATAAAAATCTTTTGTTATAAAAGGCAAAATAAAAAAATACTTAAAAATCAATAAAATAAAATAAAATATTAATTAAAACTTACTTAAAAAGTTATACCAAAACCAATATAGGATATGTAAATAAAAAAATATATTATTTTATACTGGTAATACAATTAGTATAAAATAATATACAGTGTGTCCCAAAAGTGACCACAAGTCCCAAATTTGGCAGGACAGCCCCGCGTTTTGGTGAATTGTCCCGCCTCCCGCTGATTAAAAACATGTTCCGTTTTTTGGTGTACTGTTCCCAGTGGCGACGCCAAGTGAGGGGGCAGCGGTTGCTTGGGCCACCCCTGAAAAATAGCTGCCACCTCTGAAAAAATTTGTTCCCCCCTCTCCTCTGTAAGGTCGAATATAAGACGAAAAGAAATAGGTACTAGAAGTAAGAAGTAGCGCATATAAGTAGAATATTTAGAATTGTACGAATGAGCAACTTTTTTTGCTTCTGCGAGACAGAAAATAACATTATAGTGGATTAAAGTTTTAATTACTATGGACTTAGTTTTGCTTCTCAAAATTTTCATACTTAAAAAAAAATTCTTACCCCTAAAAATGTTTGGCTCCCTTAGCCATCCAAGAGTGCAAAATTTTACCCAAGTTGATAATAATATACGGGCAAGTTATAACTAAATATTATATGAAAAATAATCAGATATAATTACTTTTATTTTTAAAACTGCAACAAAGTTTTATAAAAAATTTAAAAAAATAAATTTTATGTCAAAATTTAATGTTAAACTAATAAAGTTTAAAAGAATTCTTTGCCAATTTTTTTAACATTACACCTTAAGACTATTTTAAATACTCAACTTGCGAAATTAAAAAAAAATCAAAATATTTTTTTTACATTACTTCTTTTGCCCAGGATAGTACAAGTATACTGGATAATATTAAATAAATACCAAAAAAGCGTGTTTTTATTATACTCTAACTTTAGATTTAGGCACAGAGTTTAATTTTTTAAAGTTTCTTACCAAATACTTTACTAACTCCTTCCTTTACCTTCAGGACGGCAAGTTAGTCCTCTAAAATTATTATTAAAGAGTTACTGATGCCAAGCAATAAGTTTAAAGTTACCGGTTAGAAATTGAAATTTTACTTCTCAAATTCGTATGTCAAAATTACGTTATCGTTTATAACTTCAACGATTTTAAAAGATTCGGTACATGAAAAGGTTTGGGATTTTAGACTCAATCAGTAACAACCAGTGATGAATTTAAACCTAAAATGGCGGCAAAATTTGAGAAACGGAAAAATTATTGAAATACCAAAATTTTAAAGGCAACAATAGTAAAGATAATAAATTTTAAAAGGTTTCATAATAAAAGCTAGAGTACGGTTTTTACTTATTTATAAGAAAAAATATATCTACGTATATGAAATATGCCAAAAATTATTATTAATTTGTTATTACTGGCAGTTTTTACTTATTTTGTCAATAAAAGCCGCCGTCCGGCGGTTTGCGTATAAAAACTATTGGAAACCGCAGAATAATAGGTAAAATTTACCGTACTTTAATAATTATTATTCGTTTTATTGTTTAACAGAATTTTTATTATTATTCAACAAACAAAAATGAAACTGGAAGACACGTTTGACACCTACGAAGATTTGGTCGAAGCTCTTCATAAGTTAAAAAATAATGATAGGTATGTACATCAATAACTTTTTTAAATATTTTATTCAAAATAATTTTTTATCCATTTTTTCTATTTTTTATTGTTCATAATTTAATTTTTAGACAAATAATTTTTCACTTTTGAAAAATTTTAAGTTATATATATCTAATTGCTGCCTTTAATGCTGACGATGACGTCCTAATATAATAAAAACACACTTTTTTGGTATACTCTAACTTTAGATTTAGACACAGAATTTAATTTTTTAAATTTTCTTACCTTATACTTATATTTAAAAAAACAAACCAAATAATATATTTTTTAAAATTATATTTGCACAAAACCAAAGAAAAAAAAAACGCATGTCGTAAAATGTGATTTTAGGTATGCGAAAATATAAGAATTACATTTCAATTTATTATTGTTAACTTTAAACCTATGGCTTGGCATCAGTAACTCTTTAATAATAATTTTAGTCGACCTCAAGCTGCCTTTCTGAAGGTAAGTCTAAAATTTATATTAAGCATATTGTGCACAGTATGAAAAGGAAAACTAAAACCACAAACTTGGTGTAATAACAATCTTTAATTTAGTTTACTTAACGTCCAACTAGCTTTCTATTTTAAGAAATCAATAGAAATAAATTTAGTAGTGTCGTTTTTTAGTCAATAAGATTAAGTTGTACCATGTTAATTTGGTTTGTATGTTATTATCGAAATTAATTTAATATCAACCAAGTAACTTTATCCTGCTTGAGCAAGCAGTTTTGGTACATCGGCAAGTAATAGAATAACAAAACAAGCAGTATCAGTCACGCATGTTTACATGCAGGGATTTAGTTAGATTGTCTCTTTTCCTCACATTGCCTACGTGTTATGTTATTTAGCTTAACCCGTATAGGTATACCCCTATACGGTTGACAAAGAACCTCTTTTTTAGGTTACCTAGATTTCAGGACTATTATTATCTTTTTTTTGTCGAATGCGCTAGATGGCAAATCTTTACATTAAAATCGATATTAGGAAAAAAACAAATTGCGCTTGAGTCATATTACCATGCGCGAATGCTATTTTGTGCCTCATTAACAAAACGGCTTTGGCTCTTTCCTAGATTTATATGAGCTCTACGCAAAGCTAAGGGAAACAATAAACCGATAGCTAAAATCTAACATTTTTTTCCGTGTATCCACTATTTTTTTCTGTGACGGGAAAAACAAAGATTTAATATTAAAAACACATATTATTTAATATGAATATTAAAAATACAAATTTAAAGTTCTAAACTAGTCTCTTGTATGTAAAATGCTAATTAGGCCTCAGTTGCTATGGAAATTTTTTAATATACCTATGTCAATGTAATTTTGCGATATGACCTATTTAAATTATTATTTTGGAACTAAGCGTGGTTGTTTAATAAGTTATTTTAAATAATACAAAAGTAAAAAAAATATATTTTATTTTCAATATAAAGGAAATGTAAGTTTTGTATAATAAAATATTCTAAAATTAAATATCCACCTTTACTTACGTGTATGTATATACGAAAAAATACTTACTTTTTTCCCAGATAAAAAAGTAATTTTATAAAAAGTTACATTTAGTACCTGTCAACAGAGAAAAAATATTACACTTAAACAAAAATTTTATTATTTATAAGAGATATCATTAAAATCAAATTAGTCACGATATAATTACCGACAACAAAATAAGACCGAATCAATTTAAATAAAAGACCTTTTTTGCGGTATGACCTTTACAATAATTAAAAACAGAGAGAAACCAAATAAACAATTATTTAATTAAAGGGGAAAAAATATAATTAAAATATGAAGAAAAGCTTTTTTTATGAAACAAATGTCAACAATTGTACAAAAATAATTTTCAAGTGGGAAAATTTATTTTACAATAAAGAAAATTATTTTACAAAACAACCGTAATAACATTCTTAATTAAAAAAAAATGGCACTGGCTAAACATCCGCCAGCGGTTTTGCTCAATTATAAAAAGAAAACCACTGTCCGGCGATTTTTTTTATATATATATATGTATATAAAAACTGCCGAAAATTATCATTAATTTGTTATTACCTGCGGTTTTTACTTATTTTATCGATAAAAACCGCCGTCCGGTAGTTTTGCTTATAAAAACTATTAAAAACCGCCGTAAAGTAGTTAAAATTAATCTAACCTTAATATATATTTATTTTGCGTACCATAAGCTTTTAGTTTTTTTGTAGTTTTATTGTTAATATTGTAGTTTAGTTAATAGCACCTTTTGGAAAAACAATTTGGAGTAGTGTAGCGGGATGGGGACAAGCAAATAAAACCACTATTTTATTTATCCTAACGTTTCGTGGCTTGATTGTCACTTTATCAAGAGCCTGTAATTAAAAAAGAAACAATACAAAACTATTTTGTCACATGGACCCAGTAATTTACAACACTAAAAACACTGTCATGCAGGAAAGGAAATAAATAAATTATCAGGACGTCATACACAGCAATTAGATATATATAACTTAAAATTCCTAAAAAGTGGAAAATTGTTTGCCTGAAAATTAAATTATAAACAAAAAAAAATATACCAAGAAAAAAGAAGTTATTAATCTATCCCGGAATCGAAGTCGGGACCTGTCGCTTACAGGGTCAAATCATTTTTTTCAATTTTAAAATCTATATATTATTCTACAACATATACATTTAAGTCTTTGAGTTTACAATACATAATATATACAAGACCTATCTTCTTAAAGGAGGCGGTCCTCTTCTCGAAGATGGTAAGCCAGGTTCTCAGGTACGAAACCCTCCACCTGGGGGTTGGTGTTAACCCTGTGGAAACTTGCATACTTTTTGGCAATAGCAACAACCTATTCCGGTTTACTTCATAAGTTATTTGAAAATTTGCGTTTAGTTTTTTCTATTTTTTGAGAACAAGCTGAGTTTTAATGAAAGGTGTTGTTTAATTATTTCAGGAAAAATATAAACATTAAAAACCTGATATAGATTTTGATCCTTGGGCCATTCTCCTCCCTTAATATATTATTATGTTAATAATTAATACTACTTCATTACATAGCTAACATCTGACGTTTCGCTCAGCGTAGTGAGCTTTTAAGCGTATAAATACACCGATATTTTTCTTTAAAAGATACGTTGATGACTGCCTTACTGCAGTACCTGAGGATCAAATTGTAGATGTCCTTAATTCTTTTAATAATTTTCACCCTAAACTTTAATTTACGTCAAAAACAGAGAACAATAACCAAATTATCATTAGTTGTGAACTTTCACATATGAAATCAACGAAATGGTACACTAAAAAACTGGGTCGGGACGTTATTTAAACAACAATTCATCCTATTATAGTTCACAAAAAAATAGTGTGAAGAATACAGGGTAGAATCACTTAATAAAATAAGAGCAACCTTAAAAGAAAACAATTTTTCAGAAAAACATATTAATCGAATTATCAAGCAACGTACGTTTAAATTCTACAATCATAATAAAGCTCAGGAGGACCCTAAACACAGATAATTCAAAAAATTACATCGCTATGCCTTATGCCCAAAACCTCTCTGAAAAAATTAAATACATTCTTAAAAAACAAGCTATAGTTGTATGTCATATGGCACAAAATCGGTTAGCAAATCTATACACTCCTCTAAAAGCAAAGTGCCCACCGAAAAGAAGTCAAACTTAATTTATTCAATACTATGCCTAAATTGCCCAAAAATACATCGGCATGACCACACAGTACTTAGAAAACAGGATTTGACTGATGGTCATAAATATACAAAAACGCTTCTACAGCTTTACATCAGAATGAGTCCAATTTAAAACATGAGTTTGACTTTGCAAACACCAGCAAACTTACCCAGGACCAAAACTATCAGAAAATTTTAGTTAAAGAAATGATTTATTTAAAGAAAGATAAACAAGCTGTCGATGACAAACAAGATCTAAGAAATCTAAGCCAAATTTACCACAATCTAATTTATTAAAAATAGCTTATTATCCAGGTTAAAACTACGACAAACTGTATAATATTTCAACAAAATTTCTCTGTCTGTATTATAATATAGTAAATAAATTCAACCAAAGTAAAGCAGAAAAACAATCTCTTTTTTATTTTAATGATAAATAATAACATAAAAATAAAAACCTTCTTGTTTCCTTAAATAGAAAAAAAAGAATTCCTACAACAGATACTCTTTTATTTTTATTAAATCAAAATAAGATGTGAGCCTATAACAATCTTTTTCGAGGTACGTTTCTGTAAAATTAGTGTTATGTAAAGTTTTTTTAATGTGTTGTTATGTATTATTTTAATTTTTGATAAAAAAATAGTAATTTTTGTAATTGTTTGTAGGTTGTTTGCCTAAACGTAATATATATTTTTGAAAAAGCTCACTACGCTGAGCGAAACGTCAGATGTTAGCTATGTAATGAAATAGTTTTAATTATTAACAAAAAAAAACCTAGTCCTGTCCGCAGTTGCTTCGTTTCTGAGATACAGGGCGTTAAATATTTTTTCAAGGTCTGTTTGTTTTTACATATCTTAAATACAAAGCCAGATACAAAAACATCGTTCAGATGTCTCGTCCACGTTTTTGAGTTTTTGATCTTTTTAATGATATCGTCAACAACACTTTTACTTTTAATAACACAAAGAATCGTTGCTTGAGGAAGTTTGGTTAGTTCCCATATTCTTTTTAAAATATCTGTGTCCGATAATCCAAAGTTGTGTTTTTTTCTCTAAATAGTTAAAAATATTTAGAATTATTTACTGGTTTTAAATTCCTAATATTTTACATCTGGTATAATTGGTAAATCGAAAGATGTCGTCGTTGGTGTCGCCAGGTTGTCTTCAAAATATCATTCTCGGCTGCACACACACACACACACACCCACATAAATTACAAAGATTCAAACAACGACAAAATGGAAAATATACAGGGTGTTCGGAAAATACGTCAGGACATTTTAGTTTTCATTAATTTCAACCAAATTATCTACTTATTTAAATGGAATCAGCAAATTAAGTCGCCTGGTCTCAAATATGTGAAATTTGACAACTAATGATAATTCTATTACTTACTGTTAAGTTTAGTTTTAAAAATTTTTTGTATTAAAAAGATACGATGCTGTAAAATAGAACGGGAATATTTAAATACTGAGTACTGTGACATTTTTGTTACGGGCTACAAAAAAACTGAACTTAACTGTAGTAGTAGTAGTAGTAGTAGTAGTAGTAGTAGTAAAGTAATGGAATTATCATTAGTTGTCAAATTTCACATAATTTGTGACCAGGCGACTTGATTTGCTAATTTCGTAGGTAATTTGGTTGAAATTGATGAAAACTTTGATGTCGATTTTATCGACTTTGATAAAAAGTACTTTATTTTTTAAGTTTTTAATTGTCTTTAAAATGGCGGCCTCGGCTTTGCAATGTGTGTCAAAATAAAAAAGTTATAAAGTAAATAAATTTTATGTCTCAGGTAAAGTGCCTTCTGGAGGTATAAAAAAACAATACTTTTATCTTAAAATTGTAGATTCTGCAAAGCCTAATTCATATGCCGAATGTCAACTAGATTAGTTAAAAAATAAATGCAATATGGCGAAAAAATAAAGATAAAAATTAAACTCTTAACCCCTTTAACTTGGTAAACAGGAAGATTTCGACATTTTGTCAAAGGACTTGCTAACATTATTTTATAATGCAAAATGACCCCTTAAAATGCCCTAACGCATTTTTTGGACACCCTGTATAAATAATTAAATTACAATGACAAACTTTAAAAAATTCGCTTTAAAAATAACATAAACTCCCTGTCACTACAGCACTGTTGAGAAGCTATGTCGAGCGACCCGCTTAAATTCTTTTTAATCTAATTAAGAAAAAAAATTGCATTGGTAGTGTGAATAGTCTAAGAAAATTTGTATGTGTTAAAAAAGGAATATTTACTTAGTTTGAGGCATTTTGTAAATAATATTTTTTATAGGTTAATAAAGTTGTTATGCCATCTTATTTAGAAAATAGAGCATTGTTATTATTATTTTATTATCGTAACTTAGTTTCTGACCAAAAGGTTATACTTTATATAAAAATTAATTTTTATTTATCAAAAATTGAGTGAAATATAGCGCCCAAAAAATTGTGGGTATTTTAAAGTATGCCCTCGGATTAAATATTAAATGTATTACAGCCTTTCGGCATTTTTTGTAATATTTTATGCTAAACCAATTTATTTTAGAAAGGCTATAAAGATATTTATCTAAAAATTAGTCGTTATATCTTAATTTCATGGTTGTGTAAAAAATGAGGTAAAAGAACAAAATATTGGTAATTTTAAAAATCGAAATGGTTTTAATACGAAAGCCAAATTTATTATGAGACAAAAAAGAAGACTTTAAAGAAAGATGAGCGTTTTACAAAAATGAAAAACAATTCCAATTGTTATCAGCAAATATAAAAAAGGTACCTAATGTCACAAAGTTAAGAAAAAGAAATAAAAATAATTTTTAATTAAAAAAAAATATTTTGAATTTATTTAACAATTAAGATACCATAGTCTTAGAAATTTAATAGTTAAATAAAAGTATCTGTAAAAACAAAAGGAAACATAAAAAAATTGACAAAATTATATAAATTTAAATGTTTCTTCAAAAAATTGTGGAAAAATGAGAAAATATTATAAATTATATTTTTAAAGCAAATAACTTGGAAACGCAATGGTTTATCAAAAAATTATATGAAAGCTTTTTGTAGAGCGTTTAATTTTATAGAAGTATATAATTTGATCTACCTTTTTAACAAAACCATTGAAAAATTTTAAATGGGAAATTAAAATTTATATTGCTGAACCTCTTAATATTAATATTAAGGGCTGTTGCTTTTACACACATTTTGTATATTATTTCCAACAACATTTTTAATATAATTTATTTAAAAAATCGACTTTTTTTAATCAGTCATAATTTCAACAAAAAAACACTTTGTTTAGGGTACACATACTAAAACTTAAAATTTTAAAAATTATGAAAATGCGACAGGGTTTTCTTGTTATTTTTAAAAAGTCGGTATTTTATAAAAATCTTAAAAGCCTTTTACCGATTAAATTAAAAATTGGTACTCCTATTAAATGTAATAAGGAGGGTTAGCAATGCTCTATCTAAATTAGAATAACAGTCATACCCCGACTTACGCTACCCCGACTTACGCGAATTCGGAGTTACGCAATTTAATTTTCTCGCCTATTCGCTTTTTTTTATTTTTTTTTTACAATTGATAAGATCTTAACAATGCGTGAATAAGAGGAAGACATTGATAATCATGATTCTTTGGACCCAGTTTAATTAAAAGATCAAATGATAGTTGGAAACTTGACAGAAGCCCTCAGTTCAAGTGAAAAAGGGTTTACAATAATTTTAAAATGCATAGACTTCAATGAAGAGCGTATTTTTGTTACAAACCATGAAATAAAAATTACTAGCATGCTACGAGGAGATATTACGGGAAAAGAAAAAGTAATTGACTCGTAAGACGTTGTTAGATTTTATGAGACCTTCTACATCCAAATGACTTCGGATTGTGTTTATACATTTTATTAATATACTTTGTCATATTATCTAGATTTAGATACAAATTTATTTCCTAAATTAGTGTATTATTTGGTCTCCGGTCTCAATTAAACATACTTTGTATGTCTTTATGTGCAAAATTGTACCCCGACTTACGCGGATAGCGCTCGGTCCCACCTATCGCGTAAGTCCGGGTTATTACTGTATTCAATCCAGTGGCATCGTAGTGGATACTACAGATAATATTATTAAAAACAAAAATGCGCTACTGACTTTTTATTGAGTTTTTATATATCCTTTCGATTAGGCAACTAAAAGTAGAACTTTTAAGTATCCTTTTTTTTGGTATATGGCTCTGTTTTTAATTTAAAAAAATAAGCCACTTTAAGTGATTCTAAAAATTCTTGTAAACAGCATAAAAAAATAAATAAGTTTAAGAAAGCATAGTTTTTAATCATTTTTTGTGGTTTTTTCGTTAACAAAATTAACTTAAAAGTACAGCACGTGTTTTCCTGAGTGGTTCTTCGTACCTAACTTGGGTGTAACAATTCCACAAATGCATCATAAGGAAAATGACGATTCTCGATAAACTACACGACTGCCTATTTATTTTAACGCAGATGGTAATTGTCTTTTTTTATTTATTTTTTTAATATAATGTTGCCTATACAGGTATTTTTAGAATAAATGAAAGTGTTTTTAATTTTTTTCGAAAACGAAGCTAGTACTAAGAAAATATAAGCCTTTACCAAAGCTATTATTATAGTATTTGCTTTAATTTTTTTAAGCAATTTTATATATGCTATCTGTTATTGCTTTATTTACATAGGCCAATAACCTACTAAATTATTTGTGCCAAATATCCCTTAGGCTTAATTAAAAGCAATGTTTTCCTTGATCATGAATAATTTAAAAAGTATTTGTGACCTTAAACAAAAATATTTTGTAATAATCTTGGCCATAGGAATAAAACGGGTAAAAGCCAAGTTTTACTAACATTTGTTTTTCCGGTATTCCCATCAATAAATGAATTACAAAAAAACACAAAATAATTATACAGAGTAAATGGGTTGACGGTAGTGAAAATATACAACAAGGGCCAGTATGGGCATCTTGGAAATGGTAAGAGATACGAAGTCGGGTAAATGAGAACAAAGTTGAGGTTTTATAGGACTAATAATATGCTGTCTAGAAAGTTTTAAAATTCCGAGTATTTCCGAAAAAAAATCGAAAAATTGGAAATTTGTTTTATTTTTTCCTGGTGTTATTAAAATCGGATTTAAAAATAAATTGCACTTTTGCATTGCCACTTTTTCTGCTCTATCTACTGGTGGTATTTTATTTAAATTTAGACGTTTCGTTTTCGTAGGACTTTATTATTTTAAATACGGTCCTGATACTCTTATATCAAAATTGAAAAGCCTATTTTATTACAAATTTTATGATGTATTTACATTGAGGTTTAGTCCTAATACAGACTTGTATTTTAAGAAAATTGATAAAAATAATTTACTTTACATTTTAAGTTAATAAATTACTCTAATAATCTAAGCAAAACTTAACGAAAACTCCCGAACATCACCAACTCACATTTTTTAAAATACGGTTCTGATATTTAAATATCGACATTTCAAAGCCAAGTTTATTTAAAATTTACATTATGGATTAACCGTAACACAGCCCTGTATTTCTCAGAATTCGCTAAAAATAGTAAGAACTACATGACTTGCTTATAAAATGACAATTTTTATACGGAACTTGTTTTAGCTTTATTCTATTCGGCAAATCTAACAACAAGCAAAACAAACATAATAATTTTTAACTGTAATTTTTCTAAAATATCAAAAATCCTTAAAAACATATATTTAGGTTGGTAATAAAACATTTGTTTTTCTTAACATTGATGATATGACGGTATAATCATTACTTTTTGCGGAATCATGCAAAATCCCTCTAAGTTGTTTGGCATTTGCGCAGATTTAGAACCTTACCATCATATCATCAATGTTAAGAAAAACAAATAATCTATAACCAACTTAATTATTTACTTTTTAAGGCTTTTCTGATATTCTAGATAAATTACACTTAAAAAATTTCAAAGATGCTTAGATTTACTCAAATAGAAAAAGCTGAAACAAGTTTCGTATAAAAATTGTTTATTATATTATTTGATAATTTATTACTTGTGGATTTTTTTGTTACTATTTTTTACTTACTTATGTATTATTTTAAAATGAGCTTACCATTTTCACCAAAAAATACAGGTCCGTATTATGGTTAAACCCTAATGTAAATTTATAAAAAAATTGGTTTTAAAATTTTTGTAATAAAATATCAGGGCCGTATTTAAAAAATTAAATTTAGTGATTCTAGAGGATTTTCATTAGGTTCTACTTGGTTTCCCAAAGTAATTTAATAATTTAAAATGTAAAGTTAATTATTTTTATTAAATTTGTAAAAATACAGTCCGTATTAGGATTAAACCTTAATGTGTGATTCATCATTGAATTTGTATTAAAATAGGCTGTTACATTTTGATATTAGAATATCATGACCGTATTTATAAAAATAAAATAAATGATGGTCCTACAAAAACGAAACGTCGCAGTTCAAATAAAATACCACCAGTAGATAGAGCAGAAAAAGTGGCAATACAAAAGTTCAATTTATTTTTAAATCCGATTTTAAATAAAACCAGGAAAAAAATAAAACAAATTTTTAATTTTTCGATTTTTTCCGGATATCTCCGGACATACTCGGAATTTTAAAACTTTCTAAACAGCATATTATTAGGCCCATAAAACCTCAACTTTGTTCTCATTTAACCGACTTCGTATCTCTTACCATTTTCAAGATGCCCACACTGGCCCTCCTTATCTTGGACACGTTGGATAGATTACCCATAAAAAAATTGATACAATTATTTAAAAACACAGACAAACAATTTACGAAAAAAATTGTGAAATATTTTAACTTGAAAATATATTAAATTTTAAATTAAAAAAATAACGCCAATTTTAAGCACAACTAACAAGTAATAATTAAAAAAGATATAATAAATTATTTTTTGTTACGGGCTAAATTTTTTGTTCTTTGTAATAACTAAACCAATAAACAAGTTATAATGATGTTTGCTATATCTATAAGTTCTCTGTTATATACTATGATAGTATGTGGGTATTTTTACGTAATATAAATTATTTTTTTTTATATTACCAATATTTGATTATTTGAAAGTATTTTTGACACAACAACTGGGTAAGTAGGTATCTTATTTTCCATAATAGGTCATTATTTTTCCTTTGAATTTAATTTTTTTCATTATTGATATTTTTTGTACCTGGCAATTATTTCTCAAGTTTATGCGTAAAGGTTAAAAATTTCCTTGTATATTTGTGGTAACATTGTTATAGTAGAACAGTTTGTTGCATATATAATTAAATACAATAAAGGTATCCACAATGTTATATAAGTTAATGACAATTTTTGAAAAAGTAGGTATTGTTAGTTAGATATGTAATAAAACAATGTTTCGTTAGGTACTTTAAAAATTCATATTTTATAAATAAAGTTGTAGCTTCTCCCAATCTTCAAAAATTGAACACCAATTACACCTACCTGTACCTATATGGATGGTGTATTTAACTAAATTTCATATTTTTGATTTCTTTATTGCAATTAAGATAAATATGGCATTTCATTTAAAATAATAAAAAAAAATACGTGTATAGCGCAAAAGTGGAAAATTTGGCAACAATGACATTTTTATCATTGTTCAATTCTACTTGCCCGGTAACCTTTAAATACTGAAAAGCGGTTTTAGAGACATATGAGCGTGTTTAAATTTTTTACCTAAAATGTACTGGTTTTGTCATATCTTAGCAGCTATTTGGAATTTTAAAAATTTGTGGACTTATTAAACTTGGCCTGGGCAATTTATTGCAATAAAAATAAATAAAGCATTGCATTAAAAAAAACGCATAGCACAAAACTGGCAAATTTGGCACCGGTGCTGACATTAATATTAAATTTGCAAAGCCTAATTTGTTTCAAATACCAAATTTGGTAAATGTAACTTAACCGGTTTTGAAAATATTAAAGAGTTGCAGTTCTTTTTACTAACCCAGTATGTAGGGTGAAAAGAATAGTTTTTGGTAAAAATATCATATTATATTTATTTATGTAATATTCGTTATCAGCTATTTTTTTCTCTTTAACTAAAACCTATATTTATTTTTCCTAAACTGCTTCAATAACTTTCATAAAATGTTTTATTTTATGGTAATAATAAACGAGCATTTACGATGAAAGGAAAATATTTCAAACAAATTTAATAATTTTTAAGCTTTTATGTAGATTTAAAAATCTCGATTTGTTTTTAAACTTTTAAATTATTAAAATTTATATTTTGCATGTGAAGCTATCGTTGTTTAAAAAATATACAGAATCAGCTAAATGAAGTCTTTCATAGGCAATGTGTGGAAAGAAGGTAATCTAAGGCGAATGCAGGCATGTAAACATTTCAGACAGCATGACTGATGATGACTAATCGTGCTTCCTTTGTTGTTGCTTAACTGACCGATATACCTTTAAATATTGCTTAAAGTAAAATTTTGGAAAAATACAGTAAACTAATTACAAAAAAACAAGTGTTTTTTTTTTAATTATATCGAAAATATTGTTGGAAATGATTAAAAGAAAATCCTGTAAAAGCCAAAGCCCCTAATATTATTATTAAGATGTTTCGCATAATAAATTTTAATTTTTTATATGATTAACATGGGAAAACTCGTTTTTTTTATGTTTATAATTTTACAACTTTTTAATAATTCATCAAAAAGGCTAGACCAAACCATTTTCTTTATAAAAATAAACGCTTTACAAATAAGCTTTCTTAAAATTTTTAATAAACCGACGCGTTTCGAAGTTATTTAACTTTAAAATATAATTTATATTATTTTTTCTTTTTCTTTGCAATTTCTTTTATTTCTGACTTTATTTTTACTCTGATCGCAAATAAATTGGTACTGTTAGATTCTTTGAAAAATATTTTATTCAAAAAGTGGTTGTCTAAAACGGGTTGCCATTTAAAAAGTAACACAGCCCCACAAAAAAATTAGTGGTCTGAGAGACTAGACCGTGGTATCTATATGTTTTTGGGGTTACTGAATCCAAGTGTGAAGTCTGTTTGACCCTATTTGGTCATAGTAAAGGCCAAGCACAGCTCAACAGTTAAAAAAGTCGAAGTTTCAAAAAACCAAACCATGGTATCTTTTTGTTAATGAGGACACTGAATCCTAATTTAGGGTCGGATTATCCCTATCAGGTCGGATTGGCCCTATCAGGTCAGAGTCAAGGTCTTTTAAGGTGAGATTATCAAAAGTCATCGAAAATGGACCACAATCGTAGTATCTTGAGTTTTTGAATCGCTGAATCCAAATCCGGGGTCCATCAGATCATTATCACGGTCATTTTGAGGTCAAATCTATAAATTTTAATGCAAATAGACCACGGTCATGGTATCTTTATCTTTCGGGGTCGCTAAGTCCAAATCCGTGGTCGTGGTCCAATTGATCCTAAGAGTTTGAGATCAAGGTCATATGAAGGTCAAATCATCAGAAGTTATTCTAAATGGACCAAAATCATGATATCTTTAGCTTTTGGGTCGCTAAATCCGAATCCGTAGTTCAATTGACCCCGCCCTCACGGATTCGGATTTAGCGACCCCAAAACATAAAGAGACCACGATTGTGGTCTATTTTCAAACAATTTTGTTGATTTGACCTTGAAATGAACATGACCATAACCTGATGGGGTCAAACTGATCCTAGATTTAGATTTAGCGACTATAAAAGCAAAAAGATAAGATTGTTATCTATTTTTAATAAATTTTGATGATTTGACCTTAAAACGACCTTGACCATAACCTGATGGGACAACCTACCATTGAGAGCCATTTTCTGTTAAACCGGAATTAGGACGCCGTTCTCACGGGATTCCCGAAAAGCAGAATCAGCATTACGAACTTATAAATAAAACCTATTTTGCTTTGTATAACTATCCTTTACCTAAACTCTATTGCTAACGTTAGATTTAACCTGTACTTTGTACTTTTTATATATATTTTTTTTTAAGTACTTTGCGCGAACTGAAAATTGAACTTACTCTAGGAGTTATGGCTTGTCTAATAAATTCTTTGACACCCGGTATACTAAAAAACAAGCTTCTATTTTTAATCATACTTATTGAAAACTTCTATTTCTCATGAGGGACATCTTAATAATAATATTAAGGGGCGCTTATACAAAATTTCTTTTTCCTTATTTTAGGTTTAATTAAGAAAAACAAAAGTAGTATTTTTTAAAATCAGGCTTATATCGTCTACCGCCTAACTTCTTTGTAGTTTTTTATTCTAATAATTAAATTTGGTAATTTAGAAAATATATTTTCCTATTTATTAAAAATACGTACTTATACAGGGTGTTTAGTAACTCTACCGTCCAACTTTAAGGGGTGATTCTACAATGTAAAATAAGAAAATAACTGCATGTAAACATATAATATAAACGTTTTACTTTTTAAATTTTAAGGTGTTAAAAATAAAAAAACACATTTTTTTAATACCGGGTGTTTCTCACAAGTGGTTTCCCCCTATATTTTTTTACCTTTTAAGATGAAATGAAAATGAAATTTGGTATATCGTTATTTGACATAATTTTGGATTGATTGATCTATTTACTTGTTTTCTGTTACTTTCGGTTTGACAGTAAAGTACTGCTACTCTATGATTTTTAATGGCATCACTGGTGTATTTTATCAAATTTTGATAGAATACAACATTCTGAATACAATAACACATGACATTTTTCAAAGATTTATTTTTAAAAAATTTATTCTAGAGTACTATAATTAGCTAAAATGGTTTATTTTAAGTCGAGTAGCCATAAAATAATAAATTTAATCATCTTGTGTTTTTACCACTTCTCAGCAGGTTAGCAAGTTAAAGTTTGTAAATCCTATTTATGGTCATAACTCATTTTTTTCAAATGAAAAAAGATGGCTCGTTAGCATTTTATCCAAATAATTTAGTACCACATAGGCGTTATTTCAAGTAAGACTGTTTCTGCAGAACACATAATAAATTCACAATGTTGTCATAAATCGATATTATCATTTAGTAAAATAGTTTGTTTAGAATTATTTTATAACATGCTTCTTGAAGACAAACCTTTTTGAAATCCGACCTATGTGGTACCAATTTATTTAAAATAAAATGCTTTTTTAGGATATGCTAAAGAGCCACCTTTGTTTGATTTGAAAAAAGAGTTATGACCATAAATAGGATTTTGCAAACTTTAACTCCGCCCTGAGAAATGGTAGAAAACAGAAGACGAATAAATTCATTTTTCCATGGCTACTTTACTTAAAATAAACCGTTTTAGCTTAATAATGGCATTCTAGATTTAAATTTTAAAAATCGTAAGTAACAGAAAACAAGTAAATAGATCAATCAGCCCAATGTAACGATATACCATTTTTTATTTCTCTATCTTAAAAGGTAAAAAAGGTGAAAGGAGGGAACTACCTGTGAGAAACACCCGGTATATACAGGGTTTTTCCAATTGTGGTAAAAACATTTTTTTTTGAAAAAAGTAAACATAGGTCCGCAAATGCTTTGTTTCTAAGATATAGGGTACTAACCTTTAAAAAAATCGGGTTTTAAATAATGGGTCATATGAATAAAAAGAAGCAAATGCCTATACTTATAAAATTTGAAGTAAATGCTTTTGCTTCTAAGTATAAGCAAATGCTTTTGCTATATTTTTCTATATCATGAGCATGATATAATGCGAAAATCGAGAAAACTTAGATTTGTACATTAGAAGAATTGTATATTTTTCTGGTTTTAAGACAAATAAATTTAAAATTTTTATTTAAAACTGTTCTAGAACATTTATAGTCATGGAATGTAGTGTACATGTACAAACCAATTTTTTTTTGTAAATAAACCAACTTTCATATTTAAAAGCAATTTTTAATTCTTAACATCTTTTCTTTCTAACAATTTGCGATATTAGCAAAAATACAAGTACTTTACGCTTGAGCAAAATTTCATTTTTGGCCAAACCTCGTACATAACTGACACAATTTGATATCTAATTATTGCATTTTGGGTTTTAAACCATGCGAAACTTTTATAAAAAATAACTTTTGTAAAATTAATAGTATAAAAGTTTCCTATATGCCGCCAACTTACGTGGACACACTGTATACTTTTGTTCATAAAAATAGCTCATAAATATGCCCTTAAATTTTCTTACCGCAGTCAGAACACACCCTGTATAATTAATAATTTTACGTATTTTATTTAAATAAATATGTTTGTTAATAATTCTTAGTTTTAATACTGTGTAAAAATTTGAGAACAATCAAAGCAAAATTAACGAAAATGGGAAGGTTTAAGTAAACATCTTATCCATGACTCTTATGTCTAAACTTAAACTTTAAACCGCTTTTTCCACAACTCACGCTTTTAAAGTCAGTGGCCATCATAACTTCAAAACTACTTTAAAATTTTTACCTCTATTTCTTTGAAAAATTGTCAAGGTAACGCTGGAGAGTTTTTTTTAGAGTTTTTCAATATTTTTAATTTAGTAAAACAATTACGCTGATATTTTCCTTAAAAATGACTTTTTTACTTTAAAGTGCTCCCAAAAAGTAAAATTTAAATATTTTAAAAACTCTTTCAACGTTACCTGAAAAAAAACGATTATCTAACGAACAAACTTATTTTTTTTAAATTTTATATGATCCAATACCGAGATATGATATATGGTTACCGCAATTCACCTTTTTTTTCGAGAGGTTTCCGAATAATTGCCGTAGTTTTTAAAAATGTTTAACAAAAGTTTTACACAATATTCTTCTTATAATTTATCTTAATATGCCATTGAGTTTAATCAATAAATATTGACTGTGTCATCAAAACAAAATCATAAAAATGTACGTTTTTGAGCATCAATTAATCTAACCCCCTTAAATCGACACCCTATACAAGAGTAAAAGGTGTTTAAAACCTAATTCCTACCTTAAATGCAAAGTTTTATGCACGTATTTTTAAAAACGTAAATTTTCTACTATTTAAAATGTATTTTTAATAAAGTAAAAATGTACCATTTAGTTACTCTAAATATTCCACTTTAAATTAAGTATTTTTGTTTTTTTTTCTTTCATAAATATTTATATAAAGTCGATCCATATTTAAAATTAAAATTTGTATAAAATATATGTAACATAGAATGTATATTTACGTTTTAAACAAAACATGCATAAATGAACCTTTGTTGGTATTACCATTTAGCAAATATTTGCTTTAGATTTCGGTTGCCTTTACACTGATGCTTTAACAAACAAAAGTTACCCCACAAAAAAAAGTTGATATATTTAATCCATTTTAATTAATTAATTTTTTAACAAGAGCTAAAAATACAAATATAAAATTGTATAATCGATAATAGTCCCTGAGGCAGTAATCAAATTGACTTTATCATAATAACAATTTTAAAACTTTTAAGGGTTTTTTTGACCAGTCTAACATGAATATTCATACCGCCATATATGGAAACAGCGCTATCCCCTAGCCTGTCAATGTCAAATGTTTCGGGTGTTGAACTGGGCAAACGTGATACTTTTATTTACCACAATATTTTACATGCAATTTTTAAACATTGTGCCAAATATCGTAAGGGTTACAGTTACGAAACCCGCCCAATACAATATCTACAGCATGTCAATAGGCCTTATAGTTTCGTAACTGTAACAGTTACAATTTTGATATAATGTTTAAAAATTGCATGTAAAACATTGTCCGACAAAAAAGTGACGCGGTTGCCCAGTCCAACATCCGAAACATATGACATTGACCGGCTGGGTTAAAGCGCCGTTTCCATATATCAATCAACGAACATCAAAAGACACGTGCTGCATAAAACGTCCTTGAAACTTAAATTACAAAATATTTCGTTTTATTTGAACAGAAAACCTTAGGTATTTAAATCTAATTCTATTTAAAGTGGCCCAGTATTTTAACCAAATTTTATTGAATTATTATCCAAAGACTGCAGTCAAAAGCACCGGAACCGGTAATTGATTGGTTTGAAGCGCCACAGACGGTCCTGCAAAACTATCACATTGGGTGAGGGAGTCATGGTTAGTTCTAGTTAGTTAAATCTTTTTTTTATTTCTTAATAAAGCGAATTAAAAAAAAATAACTTACCAAAACCAACCATGACCGTCTGTAGCGCTTCAAACCAATCAAATTACCGGTTCCGGCGCTTTTTATTATAGTCTTAGATGATAATTCAATATTTTTAGGATTGGTTAAAATACTGGACCCACTCTTTTATAAAAATAGGTATATTTAAATCAGGGGCGGTCATATCGACTTTCTAAAGGGGTGGGGGCCATAGGCCGGCCCGAGAAAAAATGTAAAAAGTGTCTGAGGTAGCAAAAATTAAAAAGTGTGACCGCCCCTGATTTAAATCATTTTTTCGGTTAAAATAAAACAAAATCTTTGTAATTTAAGTTTTAAGGACGTTTTATGCATCACGTGACTTTTAATGTTCGTTGATTGGTCAAACGGAAAAGCCGGTGGCCGAACTCTAGACGCTTGTTGAATATTCGTGGTAGACTCGTCAAAAGGAACCCCCTTAAAAGGTACTAAAAGTGTTATTATTATAAAGTTAATTTTATTACTAGCCCAGGGACTATAATAACTGGCCAACATTGATAAATAATGTAAAATATAAATCATACATTTTATATATAAATCATCTTCTTTTATAATTTTATATAATTATGTGTAATAAGGTAGAATATTTAAATTTAGGATATATTATTATTTAATGGCATATTTAAAAAAATAATACATTTTTAAGATTCAGATTTTGGCAATTTGCTATTTACAGGTTATTCTTTTTAAAAATTTAGATCATTTTTACTCACTCATATGATATTTAGGTTATTGTACGAGGGTTTTTTGTAGTTTATTTTGTTTTAAATTTTCTGTTTAACAGATTTTAGTTTTTTAAAATCGGTTAAGTAGTTTCCTAGAAAATGTACCCTTATACTTGTGTCTTTAGCCCCTGTAACTTTTTTGTGTTTTAAAATATTAAAATAAAATTGATATGTTGGCATATAAATATGCATTATTTCATCGATTTAGTTGTTTTTTGTTACTTTTGGTACTATTTGGTTCAACATTTAAAGTTTTGTTACATTTATGGTATGTGTGGGTGCAGTGCAATTGGAGTAGGTAGTGAGAGCAGTGGGTGTGTCTAGAGTAGGTGGAGTCATCTATTAAGTAGTAGGAGGGAAGTGGGAAGAGTGGTGGGAAGAGTAGAGGGTAGAGTGGTGGGGAGGGTGTTGGGAGATGTGGTGAGGAGAGTAGTGGGGAGGGTGTTGGGAATTGTGGTGGGAGAGTAGAGGGGAGAGTGGCGGGGAGCCACTCCAACTGATGTTTAACTAGAACTGCAAAGCACGTATTTTGACTAAAACCTAAGTTTCAATGTAGGTTGAAGTTTAAACCATACTTATAAGGCAATATACCTACCTACTATATTTTATTTTAATATTTTAAAAATAAAAAGTTACAGGGGCTTAGGACACCAGGTATTTAGAGTACATTTTTTTTAAAACTACTAAACGTATTGTGGAAAACTAAAGTTTGAATATTTGGTACACTTTTAATAAAATTATAGTCTGTTTTAAGTTTTTTTTTAAATTAGATTGAAAAAGTACTAAATATATACATTTATATCGCCACTAGATCGATTTCAAGCTAAGTCCAAAAATGCATCGAACAAATAGTATTTTAGCACATTTTGTGCCTAACAAAAAAATTATAAGACTCGAGATAATTGTTTAGTTGCTTTTAAAAATACATATTTTTTCTGTAGTTCTGTTGTTATTATTTCGGCTAATAAATGTTTTAGTATTCTTGTTAAACTGGGGTTTTAAAGGGGTATTTTAGTCTGGATATTTGAAAAGTTTAAAGAAAAACTGTTTTTTCGTAATTCAATAGATTAGGTGTAAGAATATCTCCCTAAAAGAATTTTTTAAAATTCAAATTATTTTTAAGTTACAGCCGTTTTAGGGACGTGGCAACTAGACCGGTTTGGGATGACGACTCTAATAGCTCAAGAGCCCATGAGCGGCAGACCTTTATTATTGGTTAAAATTAAAAAGTTTTCCAGCGCATGCTGCAAACGTAGGTGGAAACGATAGTAGACTATGAAGTTTGACTTATAGTGGCTTTGGCAGGTACCAGGTACCTAAGGTGAATTATTTATAACATAGCTTTTGTCATTTTGTAAAAGCTGAAATTTATATTATGTTACTTGGTTACCTCTAACAAGATATTTCCTTTGTCTCCAGTTAGTTGTAATAGTTCCAACTCCTTGGCAGACAAACATTTTTGGGTGGTCCAAGGAAGTCAAATATTTTTGTATTTCAACAAGATACAAGAAAGTATTTTATAAGATTTTTGGAGCTTTTAAATAAAAATATTTCAATGTATACAGAGTGTCCCAAAAAAAGCTATTTTTGTGAGGTAAGCCCCAAAAAAAAAAATGTTTTTATGAACGCTCTGTATACATCAAAAAAATTTTAGCACATGGCTTTTTAAAAACCCTACAAATCTTAGGTAAGACTTTTGTCATATCTTGTTAAATACCAGAAATATTGAACTTTATCGGACCATGATGCCACACAAAAATGTTTGTCTGCTGAGGGGTTGGAACTGTCAAAACTGCCTGCTTACCGGGGAAATAGCTTCTTATAAGTATCCAAGTAACATATATAAAATTCAGCTTCTACAAAAGGCCAAAAGTTATGTTTCAATTAATTAACTTTTGATACCTGGTATCTGCCAAAGCCACTATAAGTCAAACTTTATAATCTACTATTGCTTCTACCTATGTTGGAAGCATGCGCTGACAACCTTTCAGCTTGTACAAAATGACGAAGGTCTGCCGCTCACGGGCTCTTACTCTATAACAATAATCGATTGGATCGCGGGATACTCGTATGAATAGCTCTCTTTCCTTCCTTTTATATTATTTCTAATATACTACATCATTAGTTAAATGCTGGAATGGCTGATTAAAATGATATCCGTTACGCTGCCTGAAACTTAACGCGAAACTTTACTCGCGTTTTTCCCAAAATTACTTTTTCAATTCGGTTGCCACGATATCTCACGGTTTAATTAACCGATTTACCTAAAATTTGCCACGAACATTATTTAAATATCTCCTCTATCGCGTAAACCAACTATAAAAATTTTAAACTTGTTATATTAAAAAAAAAAAATAGCAAAGCTTAAAAAACTTGGAGAAGGCGCCGTTTAATGAAATTTTTTTTTCAGTTTTGGTAGTTTACGCGATAACGAGATTCCTATTATTTAAGAATCTGTCAATTTTTATTTTTTTTTAATTACCATGACGGTAGAATCATGGCGTCGAGGACATGGTTTTTTTTTCTCCTCCACTTCAAAGACGAATAACTTTATGAATATTTATTTATTTTTCTTTAATAAATTTTGTGTGCTCTTTATATTATGAACAAAGAAATAACAAAAAAATATCAATTGCTTTTTCTTTTTATTTATTGACAGAAATGCTCGAAATTTGGGTCTCTAAACTAGAATTTCACTTTAAGTTACATACCCTTTTAACAATAAATGAATATTGATTCGATCCATAAACAAACATTTTTCTTTATTAGTTTCTCTGTTTCAAACAATGCAAAATATAAATTATTATGTATTGTTGTAATCCCAAGAAAGTAAGTAATTTTAGAACACACTTACATAGATACAGGGTAGCCTATTTTAAAAATGCAAAGGACCCCGCACAAACCTTATGTAGTTGTGCCCTTGGGTAAATTTGTTAAAACTTGATATAGAGGTAGCCCTTATCATGCTGATCAAAAGTCCTCATGGGCCCAACCTTTTAAAATCAACCCCAGACCCCTTCCCCCACCCAAATATCAAAAAACGCCCTAAAGTAAGTTATGATGTTTAGTGGTATATTCGTCTGAATTTTCGCACAGAGGTAGCTCTCAGCATGCTAATCAAAATCCCAATGGGTGCAACTCCCCAAAATCAACCCCCACTCCTCACGCTTCCCGAAACCTCAAAATACATCGTTCAAGTAAGTTAGGATGTTTAAGGAATATATTCATCTGAGTTTTTGCACAGAGGTAGCTATCAGTATTAGCTGGTTGGGTATTACATACCATTTTGTCTTAACAATCTTGGAGGGCATGGGGTCTGGGCTTGATTTAAAGGATTGTGCCAATTGGGACTTTTAATTAGCATGAAGAGAGCTGCTCTCCTTGCGAAAATTCTGATGAATTTTGAGATTTGGGGGCGTGGGGGGTCTGGGGTTGATTTTAGAGGGTTGCACCCATTAGGACTTTTGATCAGCATGTTGAGAGCTATATCTATGTGAAAGTTTAGATAAATATACAACTAAACATCGTAATTTACTTTAGGGCGTATTTTAATATTTGGAGGGGCGTGAGGGTCTGGGGTTGATTTTAGAGGGTTGCATCCATGGATATTTTTGATCAGCATGCTAAGAGCTACCGCTATGCCAAGTTTCAGCAAATTTAACCGAGCGCACAACTCCATAAGGTTTATGCCGGTCCTTCGGGTCATATCTTAAAATTTAAAACATTTATATACAGTGTGTCCCAGGATAAGTGTTACAAAAGCAATGGACCAAAGATTTTAAATCTTTAAACGTTCTTTTGAAAAAACTGGTATCATGTTCCAAAACTGATAAATACAAAATTTTAATCCATTTAATAATTTAAAATTTAAAGTTAAAAAATTAAAGAAAAAAATGTTTGCCAATTTTTTACAATATGCATTAACAGTTTTTAAAATACTTGGCTTAGGCAGCCAATTTAAAACAATGTACATATTTAAAATTATTCGATTTTCCTTTAAATTTTACTTCCCCTTGCACATTATTTAAGTTGTAATGCGTAATGTAAAAATTTAAAACTATTTTTTTAAGTCTTATAATGTACCTTTAAATTTTGTCATAAAAATTTAATTTTTTACAACATTCACTTATACAATTGTGTTCTATTTTTAAAAATACAAGTAGTTATATCCTAGGCAAGTTTAGTTATACCTCGCCATGTATAAAACCAATTAGAGTAAAATTTTGTATTTATTAGTTTTGGATCATATCACCAGTTTTCCCAAAATTTTGTTTTAAAATTTAAAAAAATGTTTCGTCCAGTGGGCCATTAAATTCTCTACGTATAAAGTTATAAAACTTTTTACTTGGAGTTTGTTTCTATATTAATAAATGTCCAAGTAATAAGTGATAAGGGTTGCCTTTCAAAAAGAAATTGATTCAGTTTTTTTACTTTTTTATTCTTCTGTGAAAACTTTATTTATATTACCATGCACAAATCCTTAACCTTAAACCTTTGGTTTTTATTAGGCAAAAACATTATATTAAAGTCGTTTTCCAGACAGAAGGGTATATTTTTGAGAAATGTCTTTTCAAAAGAAAATATTTTTAAGTTTGTTTCTAATTGCATACTTTTTATTTATATATATAAAATGCACAAATTCTTAACTTTAAACTAAAAAATGTTTATCGCTGTAACTAGTTTCTTAAAAATAATAATAGTAATTTTAGATATGGTTTTTATATGAGGATGTTTTTATATTTTTTAAACAATATGGTCCAAATTATAGGCTAAAAATAATATTAAAATATAGTGTTTTTATAGGTTTATTTTATATTTTTTAAACAATGGTTCTGCCAATCCCTAAAAATAAAAGTATGTTTGTAAACAGTTTTTAAAATTTATTGTTAAATTTCAAGAGAACGATATATTCCGTTTTAAGAAGAAACTCTCCTCAGATAATAAAAATCGGCGAATTTTGAGAATTAGTCTGTATGTTCTAAACCAATCAAGTTAGCGTGGATCTGATTGCTCCATTAGAGATAAACACTAAAAAAGGGAATCAGACACGTATCTTTGTTTTTTTTTGTATCCCTTACCTTTTAACCTATACCCCATGATCCCAAACAAAAAAAACACTCTGTACAGTATGGCACCTTTTATTGATCTTGCAGGGTACAGTGAAAACTAAAAGAGATGGGGCAATCATGGCTAGCTTAGTTAGTTTTGGAGATACAAAAATGTTTTTTAAGTTTTGTCATTTTGGCCAGGCATTAACTTGCTTGTTATTAGAAATAGAAAAAAGTGTAAATAAATGGTAATTAAATTTAAAACTATTTGTACCGATTGTAACCTTATCATCCAATAAAAGACGTTTATTATTAAAATTAATAAAATTGTTAGGAATTTTAACGCATAATTTAGGGGCGTACTTATATTTTTTTCAATTGCCTTTCATATTAAAGATATAACACAAAGTTGTATTTTTTTTAATGAAACACCCGGTACATTTTATCATCATTTAAAGTGTCTTCTTAAAAGCCGTCAATAAATACCACATTTAATATAGTTAATTTTTTATAGTTTCGAAATATACCCATTGTACTTATTTTAGGTTTCAACGGCCACATTTCTACAACTATTGGAAATAGACATATGCAGTGTGGTATATTGTTATAGTTCTTTAAAATATCTTTGCAATAGAAAATGCAGGATGTTTCATTAAAAATCTGATGATTGCCATATTTCCGAAACTATTATAAAATGGATATATTAATTGTTGTATTTTTTAAAGCTAAGCTAAAAAATGATTTGTGTTATAGCTTTAAAATTAAAACTAATGGAAAGAATACAGGTATACCACATAATTTAACGTAAAAATCCTTAACAGTTTTTCACTTACATTTGTTTTGTCTATCTTTAATATTAGGCAAATTAGAAGTACATGTCCAAATTGACAAATTAAAAAAAAAACACTTTGTATCTCTAAATCGAACCAAGTTAGCCATGATTTACTTTCACTTCCAAATTTGTTTTCAAAATCGATACCGTCATTGTGCAATTAGATTTGTTCTCTCTATTTTAGTTTTCAATATATCCTGCAATTTTAATGAAAAGGCGCCACTCTGTGCAAAAAACTCACTTGCATATTTTGGACATAGAGCTCACACTGCTTCAACTGCAAGGCCTCCTAGCCGCAAGGCCACCACAGGCACGAGGCGGTAGACCAAGGAGATAAACTTTTTTCTAAGGAGTGCTTGATTTTTTATATTTGTCCGAACATATAGGTTATGTTTGTGACGTCATCTTTTGCCATGCTATTTTTTTATCTGATAAAATAAACCGATACTTGCATAAAATAAAATATAATCATTAAAAAAAAACAATATTTTACCCTTAATAAAAATTTAAAAGTTAATTCCCTTTAAAAAAATTTTCAAGGATCAGTGCCTCTGTTTACAGGTTTTAAATTCCGTGTAAATGCATTACGAAATAACTACTCAATTTAACTATAAACAGTAAAAACTGAACATGTATATAAAGTCCAATGACTAAAAAATAACATCAAAACCGCGATGTACACAAAGAATTAGGAAAATAATTACGTCATAAAATTCAGTGAATATAGGTTTAAATGGCATCGAGAGCTCCTTATTCAAAAGTGTATCTTCCTTGGCGGTGGGCGACCGCGTATACTGCCTAGGCTTAGCTACGCTACTGGTAATCGGTGTACAACCATAAAAAAATATGAAAAATACAGTGGCGGCAAACTACTTGGAAATGATACTTAAAAAATAATGTAATATTTTTTTACAGAAATGTATACGAGAAATTTCAAATTTTATTTTAATGATACTTTCATTGTACTTTAACTTTTTTATTTTTATAAATAATCAAAATTGTACTTATTTCTACTAATTTATTTTTCAACTTATATAAAAAAATGCAAATTCTGAGCGGCAAACTAATTGGAAACGTTAAGTTGCATATAGAAATCATCAAGTAGGTGTATCTTTAAAATGTCACTTATCATTAAGGTTACAAGTTATCATTTGTTTGTTGTCAAAATTTTGTTCGGGCTTCAGTAGAATGTTATTCTTCTTTTCAAATATGGCTTCTGCAAAAAAGTTATAACGAAACTAAAAGACAAATTATAATTAACTTAAGCCAAAAAGGTTATTCGTACAAGAATGTTGCTGAAATAGTTAACCGTTCAAAAAAGGCAGTATTTAATGCTATTCATCATTTTAACTAACATGGAACAGTTAAAAATGTCCCCAGAAAGAGACGTCCTAGAAAAACTAGTGCAGAAACAGAACGTCGTATCGTTTGCCTTTCAAAAGCTAACCCACTTAAAAACAGCTGTAGACATATGGAAAGAAGTTTTTGTAGAAAATCCACAGCAATTCAGCGTTAGAAGCGTTTGTAACCGTTTACACGAAGCAGATCTTTTGGAAGGGTTCCAAGAAAGAAAACACTTGTATCGGAAACGAATCGAAGAAGTCGTTTGGAATTTGCAAGACATCATCTTGCTTGGACTGTCCAACAATGGAAGCAAGTGTTGTGGCCAGATGAAACCAAAATAAATAAATTTGGTTCAGATGGAAAACGCTTTGTTTGGCGTCCACCAAAGAAAGAATTCGATCCTAGTTACACGAAAAAAACTGTAAAATTTGGAGGTGGTTCCATCATGGTATGGAGTTGTTTTTCTTGGAATGGTGTTGGACCACTTTATAGAATAATGGATCAGAATGAATATATTAATATAATACAAAATGTGATGCAACCCTACGCAGAAGAAAATTTATTTGTAATATGGAAATTCCAGCACGACAATGATCCGAAGCATTCTGCTAGACAAGTAACAGCCTGGCTTCAAGATAATAAAGTTGAAGTTTTGAAATGGCCGTCTTGTAGTTCAGACCTTAACCCTATAGAAAATCTCTGGATAATACTAAAACGAAAAGTGGCTTCGAAAAATTATGCAAATTTCGACGAATTGTTTGACGTCATGAAACAGGCATGGGCTAATATTCCGATTGACACGTGTTAACACTTAGTAAAGTCTATGCCTAGAAGATGTTTGAAGGTAGTTAAAGCAAATGGCCATCCAACTAAATATTAGACGCTAGATTTATTATATTGTGTTTGTAGTTGGAAAATCTTTAATGAAAATTACGTTTCCAATTAATTTGCCGCTCAGAATTTGCATTTTTTTATATAGGTTGAAAAATAAATCAGTAGAAATAAGTACATGTTTGATTATTTATTAAAATAAAAAAGTTAAAGTATCATTTAAATAAAATTTGAAATTTCTCGTATACATTTCTGTATAAAAATTATCAAATTGTTTTTTAAGTATCGTTTCCAATTAGTTTGTCGCCACTGTATATACATCCGAACATAATAACTTTATATTCAGAGGTCAGTTAAAATAAATGATTTGTTTATAATTTAAATGACAACCATAATTAGATGTGAAACAAGCACTGATATAATAATTAAATAGGACAGCTTTTGTCCTGGTCTCGCTGTAAACCGAATGACACAGAATGATTAATGGGGAAGGGGTAAAGTTTTTATTTTAAGAAGAGTGAGACTCCAGCCATCAAATTTTGAATTTATACAGTTTTGCTTGGGTTTTTCTTTACATTTCTTTAATCTTCTAGTGTAGAAGAATCAAGAGGGCTTAGCACGCTTAATTTTTATCCCGCGGGACCAGGATCAAAGCCGCTCCTTTGTTTTTTGCTAGCTTGGTGTACCCAAGTAGGTTAATTTTAATTAAAAATAAATTAAAAATGAATCCGCCAAATCCATACAGGACATAATATCTTCACTTACCTTATCTCTAGCTTCAACATCACAATGAGCATTTAATAACATTTCCATAATTTCTAAGTTACCTCTGGCAGACGCCCAATGAATGGGAGCTCTTCCATACTAAAACAGAAAAAATATATTGACTATTGTACTAAATTATTTGAAGTAAATTAAACTTGCACACACATGTCTTTCTTAAAAAATAAAATATTTGGTCCATCATCTGTAAAAAGTATATCCCTAAACATATTAGTCAAATTTAGGTCCATAAATACATTCTTTTTGACCCTAAATATATAAAAAGCGTATACCTAGGTGGACTATATCTATTTTGTGCACTTTGTACTATAATATAGCTATGTCTGTTTATTAAGCCATTATTGTGGAATGTAGATTCGTCTAAAAATTACAAAATATAAAAACATTTTGTTGATCTGCCTTTTTTAATAACCCATGGGTAGTGTGGTTCAAGATAATATAATTTTTTTGTAGAGTCCACGCCACCCCGAATCTTATGATACTCAGTAATAGCAGTAAATTTGCATAGTTTTGAATTTTTCACTACAGAGGAAGACGATGCTCAACAAGAATAAAAGTTTCATTTTTTTGTAAAAATATGTGATATTTGTTAGGTTTGTTTATTTATTTTAATACTAGATTAGCTAAAATGGATCATATAATATAAATTAAAAACAAAACAGGATTACTTTTATTTGTCTAACGCAACATTTAATAAACCATGTTTAGTCGTTTGAGTGGTACGATTTATCTGTCCCTTTCGACCAGCTGAAAAATAAATTGCTTTTCTTTCTTATCCTTCGTTAGCGCTTTATTATATTCTTTAAATAATTTCACCCCTCATTCAGCAGTATCGTTTACAACTCGTAAACTTCTAACTCTGTCTTGGCCCAAGCGGTAATCACTATTATCCTTCCAGGTTTCCGGGGACAGAATTAAAAATGAATTTTTGATTTCCAAAACAAAGTGTAATTGTTTTGTTCTTTTAAAGGCAGAATCTCCCAATGTAATATTTTCTTCGAGAAGAGAAGGGTTTCCTCCGACTTGGCGAAGGCCTTTGCTTTTAGTTATTTGGCTCACTATTAGACTTTTTCAGCTGGAGTTACTTTATCAGAAAATAAGGATAAACCTACTTATTTATCTGACAAATACCACAAGTGGCGCTCTAAAACATTCCTCGCAGCTACTTCGATTTCAGCATCAATCATTTCGTATTTCTTGAGGTATCGCCAAAGTTGAAGATCCCCTTTAGGTGCTTCTGATGCTAATGGTGCTTCAATCCACGACATTGTGTAAAGGAGTGCACCAAACTTAACAAAGCAACTAATCTGAGTCTTTTCGCGTCGAGTCAGTTTAACTACGTCTTGATCTTTGAATAAAAATATCTTGATGGCATTTAGTAATTTTGCCATTCAACGAGCGTGGTGGATATTGCCTGGAGATCTCCAATTAATTTTTCTCAGGAGGTTTGTTCAAGACTATCATGGTCAGCTTCATGAGCTCTTGATAATCATCTCTCGCTATGTTTTTTTTCGCTCAATGCATTGTAAATGGACTATAAGTTCCTCAGTATCTGAAGTCAAGTCAAGCCCTATGTAATCTTCATGAGAGATACTATCCCAAATATTTTTAAATCTTATAAATGAGGGTATCTCAGGCGAACTTGAAGGATCAAGGCATAGCGAAAATACTTTGGCAAGAATAATCCCCATTATATGATGTTGACAAGGTAGCCATAATAGTTGTCAAGACATCATATCTTCTTCTAGAACAGTATATGCTCCTTTATGCTGGCCGGTGTTCGTAGATGTTGTATCAAAGTTAATTGCTCGAACCTTCTCTCTAGTATTCTATTTTTTTAATAAGCTGTGAACCGAAATTGCTGCTTGATCTCTAGTTCCTGAAGCCACCTTTGGCACACCGAGTAGTTTTTCTTTGCCGTCTCCAGGGACAAGGACAGGAAAGCGGTCTACTAATGAATATTATTGGTGCAAATGTACCAATCACTTCATTGTTAAATTTTATCCTTGCTTTTTTCGCCTTCGACATATAGTGCTTTGTAAAATAGGCAGTGTAATTGGTTCATAGCCGAGAGCTGCAGCTAGTGGAATCATGTAATGGTACTGCTTTCGGTCTGTAATTTTATTACGATCTAGAGCACTTAGTGATGTGTTTTGTAAAGACAGTACTGCTAGAAGGAGATGAATGTGAGTTCTCTGCGTTTTGTGTGTCTTATTTATGATAATTAATTGGACATAGGTTAATGTAGAATACCTGGCTTGAATTTAAAACGTTTGACCTCAATATCGCTTAGCAAAATGTTATTGGTTTTTGTTCTACAGGGTGTTAAAACTAATTTTTACTAAACATTTAGTGAAATATCCCAAATCCACAGGACCGATTAAAGTGAAATTTGATGTACTCTTACTATTTGGAATGACGAACACGAATATATATCTATTGGCCATTACCACTAGATGGCGCCACATACAATAACAGATTGATTAAAATGGTAATAACTTTTTGACCTCCTGTATGCACATTTGCAAGTGGAAATAATAAAACAGCATTTAATATTGGTCAAATAGGTATACTTTCTGATCTCCAAAAAGTAGACCGTTTTCAAAATAAACGACTTTATATTAAATAACCGTCAGGAATTGTGGCAAAAAATTGTGGAAGGAGTCAATATCATCATATTTGGAGTCAGGCAAAATTAAAAAAAAAGAATTTGACAATGTGTCCTAGTGGATGGTGAACATTTTGAACATTTATTATAATCAATAGCCTTTTTCTTTATCGTTATTAATTAAATTTTAAAGTGTTCGTGCGCAACCTAATAAAAAAGTCGTTTATTTCGAAAACGGTTTACTTTTTAGAGATCAAAGAAAGACCTTTTTTGACTAAAATTAAATGCCGTTTTATTATTTTCACTTGAAAATGTGCATACAGGGAGGTCAAAAGTTATAATCATTTTAATCAATCAATGTTATTGTATTTGGCGCCATCTAGTGGTAATAGCAAATAAGATATCATATTCGTGTTTGTCATCCCAAGTAGTAAAACAACACCAAATTTCACTTTAATCTGTCCAGGGAATCCGAGATATTTCACTAAATGTTTGGTAAAAAATTAGTTTTAACACCCTAATATTATTAACGACAATAAGGGGGTAATTTATCCACTAGCTTATTTACCTTTAGGAGGTCCAGTGGCGTCTCGAGAGGCAACTGAAAGGAACTTATTTCCAACAAGAAAACGGTAGGCCACCGACTGTGTAAACGATGTGTGTAAAATTTTTTGTGCTTTCTTTTTAGATTAAGAAAGCAAAATAAAAATACTGCTTTTAAGAGATCTTTACATTTTTTTCTGTCTCGTTCAGTTTAGTGAGAAGAGACAAATCACCTCTAATTGCATATTTTTAGACCATTAAAAGAAGCATTGCGGGATCTTATTCTTATAAAATATTGAGGTTTTTTTATAATGTTTAATTAGCAATTATGTAACAAAAATAATTAAATACCTATTTTTAACTAAGGCTTATATCCAGTATAGTTTTTTTGCTAAAATAGGTGTTTTCGAAATTTTTGGGTTTTTGAAAATTTCAACCCCTGTATTTCAAAAACTAAGACGTCGAGAACATATATTTATAAAAACTTTTCATATTTTTTGATGAAAAAAATCACCTTTAAAATTTCTTGCATTTGTTTAAAAACACCCTGTATATGTAATATAACAATTAATTAGGTCGGCTCGTCACTTTATTGTTAGTTTACCTATTTTAAACAAAAAAAAATGCTATTTAAAAAAAAACTCTAAAATGTCTTTTTAAATGTTATTTCAAATTTTGCACATCGGACCAAAATTAAAACTTTTAATTTTAAACACACTTTTAAAATTATTATTTTTTTAAATATTATGTCACTTTTTTACATGCTTTTGTTAACTTCTGTACAGTACAGCGTGTCCGCCTAAGTTCTCACAAATGAAAAATATTTTTATTTTAAATTTTGCGAAAATAAGTTATTTCTTATAAAAAGGTCTGAATGGTCTAACACTAGATATTCATTTTGTCAGTGGTGCACGAGTTGTTACAAAAATATTAATTTTGTTCAAGAGAAATGTTTTAAAATATCAAAAATTTATTATTAAGGAAAAACGATAAAAAATAAAAGTAACTTTTAAATATGTAATCAAGCTATAATTTTAGAGTAGATAAATGGGTAAGTGTAATTTTCCAAATAATTTAAAAATATATGATTCTTTTTAGTTTGTCCCTGTCTTCTCATTATTAATAATTTGTGGGGTTTGGATAATTAACAAATCCTTTACATAGAAACTCTAAAAAAACATTAATAAAACGAAATCTTTAGCTTGTTGGTGGACAAAACAAAATTATGAGTGTGGCCTGTCCTTTTTGTAAATTAAGTTAAGGAGATCGATGCAAGAAAATTTATATTCGGTGTGATTAGTTCGGTAGAAGCTTAAAAAAACTATTTAAAATTAAAAATAAGTGACGATTAGAAAAAGGCTAAACGCTAAACGCGAAGCTATAGGGGAGAACAATTAAAATTGATTTTATTAAAAATTGTATCGAATCAACTCTAATCAAAGTTTTTAAATATTGTTATATATTTTGTTTGGTTTTATTTATATTAACATGGACAGATTTTAATTCTATACAATTATTGGCGTTAATGACGACAATTAGATGAAATAACACGTCTTGATCTCAGGACCAATGATCAAAGCTCGTTGATTGGTTTAACAGGACTCTTAATCAAAAATTAAAAATATTTAAAAGTTGGAAGTCAAAAAGTGTCGTTTTACTAGAAATGGCAATTTCTATTTATTTAAATAAGTAAAATATACCTAATGTCTTATTTAAACTAGGAAAGTTTAGGTCGTTTTCAGTTAAACCGGGAAAAGAAAGCAATTAAATAAATGAAATAATTTACATTTATATGGTATACCGACTTATTAAATAGTATTTAAACATAAAAAAAAATTTAGGGGCTAGAGTATTTGGAGTAAATTTTCTCCGAAACTATTTAATCAATTTTAACCAATTTAAAACTGATAAACAAACATAGTCACATTTAGTCAAATCAACTGATGAATTTAGGAGACAAAATGTGAAATACTTGAACGGGGTCGGTAAGGATACAAAAAAATTATTCTGTAGAAGCTTTTTAAGTAATAGTGAGTAATTCTACGTATCTGTCACCTCGTATTTAGAAGTAAGTAACCTTTTCGTGTCCTTATTGACCCCGTTCTCGTGTTCGCGTTTCGTCTCCTAAACTTACCTCGAATTTGACTAAAGTCAAATTTTCTTGCTAACCGTATTCATCAGAGTGGTTTAAACCATAGGTTTAAACCGTATTTCAAAATGAAAATATAGACATGAAAATCAAGAAAATGTAGGTTTTCTAACCGTTGCGTCACAGCGCAAACGGCTTAAAGGTTATGATTATAATTTTAATTTTTGAAGGTTAATATGTACTTTAGTTTATACCGAATATAAAAATTTTTCACTTGCCATTTACATCAATGGTAAAGTTTCCAAAAAAATGGCCGAAAAAATGTTTTTAATGAATTAGATACTTACGCCTGCTCGACTAAGATAATTATATTGTTTTGAAACTATTGTCTGGCAAGTATTTAATCACGGTTAATTACGCGACGTACATGACGTCACCGTTTAGCAAGAAAATGTAATGTTTTTAATATGTTTTGAACCATATTAACAATAAAAAATGGCTTAAGTGTGACGATGTCTGTTTGACTTTGCTGATTTTCTTAGCCCGTTGGGGACTGTTGATTTTCAGAGTTCGCGGTAAGTGATGCAGGGTTTGCATAACCTGTGTTCAGAGAAGGGCCTAAGTCCCAATAACAGAATAAGGTCAGTGACGGCGAGTTCACGGAGATCAATGCACTCAAAGAGGTAAAATGTATGGGTGCAATGCACCCATATGAACAATGGACATTTTTGTCCATGATAACTGTTCATGTGGGTAAGGATCCCCCTTTTTGCTCTTTAAGTTTTTATGAGGCAAGAAAGAATATAATTTCTAGGGCTGAGGACCTTTTTTTGGTCTTAAAATTTTTTTGACAAATAACATTTTTGACACATAGCACCCATATAAAATCTCAAAACTCGCCGCCCCTGAATAAGGTATTACTTGACCCCCTTTTCCATTTTAAACTTTTTGACGTTGGTGTTGGTAGGAAGACTTTAAACTAGTTATTGTTGGCAGAAAAATGTTTTTATTGAAGAATCAAAATGGACGGGTTTGAGGTTTTTTATACGTTTATAAATAACGAAATTATACAAAGCAGCTCGTTGTAATTAAAACGTACTGTAGGTGTAATATTAA
Source organism: Listronotus bonariensis (assembly GCA_014170235.1). Lineage (NCBI taxonomy): Eukaryota > Metazoa > Arthropoda > Insecta > Coleoptera > Curculionidae > Listronotus > Listronotus bonariensis. Next base: position 62,991 of record JACEGR010005355.1, read on the forward strand.
CATTCATATTTTTAATTTCTAAAACTTTCTTTTAAAGATTTTTCTTATGTCTCATTTTTGACAACAAAATTAAAATTTATAAAATCATTTTGATTACTTTTTTAAATTAATATTTTTATATGAAATTTTTAAATTCTAAAAACTTGAAATTTTTAAAATAAATACGTCAAAACGATAATTTTAAATTCTTACTCTACATAGGTTTTAATAATTTAAATACCCTAATTTTAGTTTGATCACTTTAATGTTACTTTACTTAGAACGTTTTTAATGCAGGTATAAATAAAAGAGGTTTTTTTGAAGTAAATATAATTTTAAGAAGCAGATGTTTTTTAAAAAAGATTTTGTAGTGATTAAAATATATATATATATATATATATATATATATATATTTCTGTTATTTCTTGCTTCTCAAAGGCACCGGGGGTGGTGTTTAGTAAACAGCACCCTACCTAATTTATAATTACAATAAATATTAAGTAAAGATATAAAAATTATATTTTTTATACTGGTATACTAGTATATCAAGCTGAAATACCCTATACTTCTGACATAATTATTAAAAGTAATGAGTGACTGATGTTAATTATTTGGTAAAAATTAATTTACTTAGTTTTTAAAATTTAAAGGATTTATCATTATTTTTTAATTGTATATCAGTATCAAAAACTACAATTTTATAAATTATTTATGTTGATAACTACAATATTTTTAGAATGTACCGTAAAATCGATTTTTTTAAATATACAAAGCGATCCATTAAAAAAAAACAACTGTGGTAAAACCACAACTGTGAAACATAATATACAGGGTGTTTCCTAACTACGGTACGAAACATTAGAGGATTATTTTTATTACTTTTTATGAAAAAAAAGCCTATGAGCATATGTCCGGGTTTGCTTTATTTCTGAGATACAGGGTGTTAAAATTTAAAAAAAAAAACGGTATTTTTTCAATGTGTTAAAAACACTTTTACCGATTTCAATGAAATTTGGTACACCTATTTAATTTACTTAGGCGCTTATAAAGCACCACCTAGAATAGGATTTTTTGGTCTAGTGGCATTTCAGTGGGCGCCACAGTCAATATTATTAAGAAAAAAGTACGCCATTGATTTTTTTATAAGGTTTTAATATTTTTTCTGATTAAGCAACTAAAAGTAAAACCTTTTAGTCTCTTTTTTATATATTTCACTTTGTTTTCTATAGAAAACAAAAAAAAACACTTTAAGTGATACTAGAAAGTATCCATAAATAGCATACAATAAAATCTAAAATTAAAATATAAACAATTTTGACCCTCGTATATACGAAAAATTACTATTGCCAGTAAAATGCACGACTGCTTATTTATTTAAAGGCAAATAATTGTTTATATTTTATTTATATTTTTGTACAATGTTATCTGTGGGTACCTATTAGAAGAAATTAAAGTGACTTTAATTTTTTTTTCTAGTTACGAAAAAATACAAGGAACCGAAAAGTTTAATCTTTAGTTGGGTAATTTAAAAAAATATAAAAGCTTTGTAAAAAGTAAGTGGCGTACCTTTTTTCAATAATATTGGCTGTGGTGCGCGCTTAGACGCCGCTGGGCCCAATAAGCTTAATCTGGGTAGAGCTTTACAGGCGCCATCTAACATTTAGGTGTATTAAATTTTATCTAAACTGGTTAAAGGGTTATAAAGTATTTAAAATACAGGGTGTTCACAAAGGTGAGGTCAAAACTGATAGGGGTGATAGAGTGAGCAAAACAAATGTTAGTACTTCATATAAAAAAGTTCTAACGCGCTTCCTTAGGGAGTTATTGACCTTCAAAGTTAGAATTTAAAAAATGTATTTTTTTTTATAACTTTTAAACGGTTGCCACAATAATAATAATATGTTGGCATTTAAATTAACCCATACCAGTGTTTTCTTCCACATGAGCACTAAGTCATAATTGTACAGGGTGAGACAAATTTTTTCTTTTATTATATGCATTTTTTACAGAGGTAAAAAAATTACATTTTGCTTTGACCGTTTAATTCCTTTATCATTTTTAAACAAATTAGTGTTGTTTGTAAACCTTTTAAACGTTAATAATACAAATAAATATTGTTTTTTTTAAATTTTGCCATATAGTAATAATTTTCTAAAAAAATAATTTTTTATTGCATACAAAATATTGGCATGTTTGGATTTAAAATGCGGTGTTATAAGAAACGGTTCAAAATATTTATTTAAATAAGGTTTATCTTTTTCTACAAAAATAATGATAAAATTAAACTAATCAAAACCAAATGTCAATTTTTTTACCCCTGTAAAAAATGTATAAAATACTTGAAAACAAAATCGCCTTACCCTGTATAATTATGACTTACTTCGCTAACATTTGCCTATGAAAAAAGCATTGGTATAAGTTGTAAATGAAATACATTTTTTTATTCTAACTTTAAAAGTTCATTACTCCCTAAGAAAGCGCGATAGACTTTTTTATATGAAGTACTAACATTATTTTGGATCACTCCATTACGCCTATCATTTTTGACCTTACCTTTCCGGACACCCTGTATATCGACTTTTGTTTAAAAACTTGAACACCCTGTGTCGCAGAAATAAAGCACATCTGGACATATACAGGGTGATTCTACAATGAAAAATAAGAAAAAACTTTATATGAACATATGTCCTAAACGCCTTAGTTTTTGAACTACAGGGTGTTAAAAGTTTTAAAAAATATCGTTTATAGCTTCTCTACCAATTAAAATATTTTTTTAAAAATTGAGAGACGTCCCTTATGCATTGGAAAACATTTTTGACATACCAGAAAAATAAAATTCTTACCAGTGTCGTCCATAGGGTTAGGGGTGAATATTTTTTAAGAAAAAATGGTACGCCACTACATATTTTTAAAATGAAAATTATTTTTTTATCCTTGCTTAGTTTAGAAGAAATTTAATCTCTTGACTATTGTTGTTTGATGAACGGATTTTGCATAAAAAAATAAAAACAATTTTTTGGCATGGTCATTTCGTATCGCTAATGTCAAATTCTACAGTAAGAAATAACCTTTGTTGTTTATTCTTTAATTAGATAGGAATTTGACTATGTCAAGTAATGGTTTCTATTTATTTACGGCAAAACCATACATCAACATTTTTTTCGTAAAAAATATTTACGCTAAACCTGTCTTTCATGTCTTTTAATGCATAGGATATGTCTTCTAAATATTTTAAAAATATTTTAATTGGTATAAAAGTTATAATAAAAAAACGATAATGTTTTAAAATTTTAAGACCCCCTAGTTTAAAAACTAAGACGTGTAGGACATATGTTCATATAATTTTCATTGTGGAATCACCCCTTAAAGTTTGTCGGTTGAGTTACACCCTGTTTTTATAGGAACTTTTTTTCATAAAAAGACATAAGAAAAGACCCTCTTAATTAGAATTTTTGGGTTTTTTTGAGGATCTTTCTTTATTTAGTTTCAGGCGACCGGCCAGTTTATAGGGGTCAATAGGACTAAACAGGGGCAGCTCGCCATACCCCGGGACCAGGACCAGGACCGAAGCGGTCCTATCTTTCAAGGCAGATTTTGGTGTGTACCCAACAAAAAAGACCATTAAATATATGACCCTCTTAAGTTTCGTACTGTAGTTAGAAAGAACCTTGTAAATTTTGAGTCTTCGCGAAATGATAGAAATAAAAGTATTTATGCAACTTTTGTTTGAAACTTATTTTTTAGGCTACCAGGTTATAAGATATTTGACCGTTACTTTACTTTCTTACTTCTTAGTTCTTCTTAGTTTTGCAAATAATTTTATAATATTACCGAGTTTTTGTTGGTTTGCAGATACGTCGCTTTAAGTCAAGCTTGATAAACTTGAATCATTGGGTATGCGTAGTCCACATAATATACTTTTATTTTCTGTATTAAGTTGCATCATTAAAATCAATATTGGAAAACTTTTCTTCTAGGTTGACAAAAACTGTAAGTTTCTTTTTTATTTGGAAAGTCATGTTACAGGACTCTAATTAATTTTTATTAAATCATAAAGTTAACACGCAATAATTGAGGTAGTCCACTAAAAATCCAAAAATTGTATTGTGTTTTTTAATATTACGAGTATAAGTCATTTATACAAATTATCTTAAAATTAAAAAAATATACAGTGTGTATCAGTCAAATGGAATAAATTTCATAATAAATTAATGTGGACATTTACAAAAAAACGGTCAGACTCGTGAATTGGAATTTTTATTGTGTATTTTTTTTTAACAAAAATAAAAAACACAGTGTAAGTCATTTAATGGTGTAACTTTCTTATTTAAATACAACACTATTTATATTATTAAATTTGTAAGTCTTTAGAACATTCTAAACACATTTCTAATATAATGCCCTATAAGGCTTACCTATAAAGGTTTTAAAAATATTAAATGCTTTCAGATTTATTGCTAATATTAACATTATTATTTAAATAAAATTATTTTGTTGCTAAAATTTACTACAACACACTGAAAACTTACAAAAGAAAAATATTCCTTTTGAGAGTTAAAAAAATAACTTCTGCTAACTATTAACTGTTAAAAAGGCAGATATCTCTTTTGTATGTATTTATGAGAGTAAGGAAATATATTCATCTATTTTTTACACTGAATACTTAATTGCTATTTAAGTTTTGATGATGCGAATGTAAGCATAAACGATTTCAATATTTCTTCTGACTGATAAAGAGTGAACATTTTTTAAGTAGGCCACTAAAAATCGACTATTTGATTTTGATAAAGTAATTCCCCGAGAAGGTTTTAAAAATATATATATATATATATATTTTTAATTTATATGTAAATTAAACTTTAGAGTGCTTTTTTTGTAAATTATAATACACAAACTACAACGGACGCTGTGTCTTGCGCCGAGTTTCTGAACAGACTTTTGCGGCCTTTCAGGCTAAATAAACTGATATCTAGCTCATTGAAGCGTTTATATCCTTTTTCTGGTAAAAGAAAATTGAAATTTTCTTCTGTTATCATTAAGTTAATAGATGAACAAATATTTTTATATAAAAAATTCCTCTACAACACCAAGAAGTTCGTTACATTACCATTTGTTTATTTATTTATTTTATTTTATTTATTTATTCGGTACTCTACAGAAATACATTAACTTTAAATGGTGCAAGTAAAATTATAAATACAAAACATATGCAAAACGCCAGGGAAGAAAGTCAGGCAAAATGTCTAAATTAAGTCCGAAATTCAAAGTTGCTTCTTAATAGGCGTATAGATTTAAACTTAATTTTATATATTAAAACTAATTATTTGTAAGCAGCTATTTTTTTACGTAAATTTTTTGTTATTTTACTATTCCTCTGCACAAACGAATTTTTATCGAAATCTGGTAATTATTCGCCGATATATTGTAATTTACAAAAATAGTACTTAAAACTTTGTCACCTAAATTTTTAAAAATAAAAAATATCAAAAACCGTTCCGGGGTATTACTTTCAATCTAAGAAGCTACCAAAATATGTTAAAAGATATTTTAAAATTAATTAATTAATTTGTGGTGACCTGCTTAAAAAAATTTGCCTTATAATAAAAAAACAAATTAATTAATAAATGTTTATCATATTTTTTAAGATTGTGATGTTGCCAAAACGTTCGCGATGAGCATTTAGAACATCTTCTACCTTGACATCAAAGTTTTTTTTTTTTAATTTACACGTTTTTAAGTGTGTTTTTCGAATATTTGTTACCAAATAATATCTTTGTTTTAGGTGGTAATTTTTGCTGTAAATCTAAAATATTTAAATATTTTTGGAGATAGGTTTAGGATTGTGTTCACTAAATGTGGTTAGAATGTTCCGAAGAACCCAAAAATTAAATAATGTGCAAGGTGTTGTATTATAAACAATAAAGTGGTATTGGCCACCGTTACATTAATTACCCTGTATTTTTTATCGATAAAATTGCGAAATCAAAAATTTTATTTGACACATATTTCAATAAAAAATTATCAAATTTTCTGGCCCAATCCAAAAACATAATGTGAAATAAAGAAGTAGGGTTTAAGCTTAATTTTAGTAATCTGAATAAAAGTACCTTTTGTTTTATTTTTTTTTTTTGATAAACTCCCAAACCATTTTTAAATAAAGAAAAGAAGAAAGCCTTTCTCTAAGTGAATGATCAATGTCATAAATTTAGTTTTTTGACTTAATGTTGGGAAAAAACCCTATTACATAGAAATAGCTAAATTTTATTTTTTGTTCCTATATTATAAAAAGGTGCAAAGGGTTTTTAAAAATTAGCGCTTTTACATATAAATAAACAAAAATTAAAAGAATATAAATAAAATTGAAATAATTGCAATATACTTTTCCATGTGTTATAATTTTCGAGATCTTTATTTTTATTTTGTAAAATCTGGGATAAATATGGAGTTAAGCAAATTATCCGAAGTATATTTTTAAAAAAAAGCTTATACTAATGTCGGAGCTTAGGGTATGCAGGTAACATAATGCAAATGTTTAAAGTTCTTGTGACATGCAAATATGCTGCAATGTATTCGAAGGCATCACATAGAGGCAAATCCATCCCACTTAAGCGTGTAAGCAGATACAAAGACAGGTATTAAAAATTGTTAGATATTTTAAATAACTATTTTTATTTTTTTAACAACAGTACATCGGGATAAAATCCTAATCCTTAGCTACATTTAAGATCCCTGAAAACAAAATCATCTTTAAATTGCTTTTGCAAAAATACCATTTTTTTATCTGTTACCTTCTTTGGTTGAAAAAATTCTATAACTAGCCTTTTTAACAAGATTTGTTTGTTATTGCAGCATCTTAAAATTTACTTTAAGAAGCCATAAATATGCTAATATTTTTTGGTACAGTTGTTATATGAATTTTTTTTAATATTATAATATATACAGCGCATTTCAATTAAAACGAGCCACCCTAAATAACTCGTTATTTATAAACTTATAGAAAAAATCCTAAAACATCTTTTATTTTAATTTTTAAGGGGACCCATTGTTGTGTCATAATTTGCTTGTTCGGTGTAACCCTCTCCTTTAAACAACACAAACGTTAAAAAATTCAAATGGGAGGGGTTTAAGTGATACCATATCTTAAAGTGGTTTAAATTATCTTTTTATTGGTTTAAATTTTTTTAAATCGGTTCATTAGTTTTTGAAAAAATTAACTCTAAAAACAGGGGTCCCTAGCGAGTGGCTCATCTCTATCTTTTTTATTGTTTAAAATATAAAAATACAATTTGGTTCGTAGATACATTACATAAATGTGCATTTTTTACGAACTTAGTTGTTTTCCATTGCTTTTGGTTTAGCCAGAAACGACCTGAATTTTCCTGTTTCAAATGGAACACCTGGTATATTTTTACTAATTTGAATATAAAAGGACGTTTTGAGTATAATGACATTTTTTTTATCTTTGGACAAACCACGAAGGCTTAAAGCCTAAATACTAACGTACCGTGGGTGTCTTAAGTGAGGTAAGAGGGAGTTTGTTGACACGGGACTTAAATACTTAGATTTGGGGGAAAGAAAAGACCTCGGCGGGCAGCAGGTTCCACATTCTAGAAACTCTAGGGATAAAAAAACAAACAAAGTGGGAAGTTCGCGGCCTGTTCAGTTGGACCGTATGGGGATGCATACGCGCGGCAACTCGAGTTTCTCTGTTCGGGACCGCGATTGAAGGAACTATACTGGACAATTCTTCAGAGTAGAAGCCATGGAAGTACCTATAAAAAAGCGATAAATCCCCCACAGCCCGACGATGGGCAAGAGAGGGAAGCCTTTCTGTAAGTGAAGGATCATTAATGAGACGAATAGCTCTTCTTTGAATGGAATCAAGAATGCTTAGGGTTGTGGGAGACGCCATGCTCCAGATATGAGAACAATATTCCAAGTGAGGTCGGATTTGGGACACATATAAAGTGTATAAATTAGAAGGGGAAAAATACTTTTGGCACGAAAGAGAAATCCAAACTTTTTTGAAGCTGCCGTGGCTATAGATACAATGTATTTATGCCAGTTAAGGTTACTTTCAAATGTAACGCCTACTAGATGGAAGGTGTCTTTGCTCTGTAAAACTTGGCCGCTTATAAGTAGAGGATGAGTATTTGATTACTCTTTTCGCGACAAGGAAAATGATTGTGTTTTAGATGCATTAAAATGGACGAGATTTTTAGCGCCCCAATCCAATATTAAATTATGAGTAAAGGGTACTATCGTCGGTGAAACTATGTATGAAATTAGTTGTAGACGAGAGAAGGTCGTTGATGTGAAGAAGAAACAATGTTGGTGCCAGAACTGAGCCCTGAGGCACTCCAGCATTACATTTGCATTCATGGCTTTCTAGATTAAAAAACACAATATTAAGAGGTAAGATGTTAAAATGTAGCAAATTAAGTATCATTACACTTGGCATGTAATTTTTTATTTAAATTAGTATAAATATACTGGCTGTCTTATTTAAAATAGAAAAATTAAGTTTAAGATAAGGTATCACTGACCCCCCTCTTCTCATTTTAACTTTTTGACGTTTTTGTTGGTGAGGGGAGGGGATAACCCTAAACAAGTAAATTTTTACACAAAAATATGTCCCTCTAAAAATAAAAATTGACGGATTTTTTTAGAAGTGTACAAATAACGGAATTATTTAGGCTGGCTCGTTTTAATTTGAATGCACTGTATATTACCAATAAAAAAAAACAAATACAATGGGAAAACTATAAAATAATAAGTAAGTATGGAATTAAAGAAATAGGTGCAAAAAAGTTTTTGCTTCTTATTAAACAATTTAAAGGAAGCAAAACAGCCATCCATTTAATAAGTTGCGAAGAAAGCTAAATTTATAGATTGACGTTTCCGTTACCGGTCGCCGTTTGACGTTTCCGTTTTTAATATGGTATATTTTATGAAAACGGTAAAGAGAAACTATAAATTGACCAATACAAAGTTGTTATTTTATCTTCTAACTGAAAACGTCAAATGGCAAACGGAAACAGAAACGTCAGTCTATAAATCTAGCTTAAGGAGTAATTCTAAGGTGTTAGTTAAGATTATTTTTGGCTGCTTCTAAGTACAAATATTAATTGTTTCGGTCAATTAAAGAAAAAAAAACAATTTTAATAAAAGTAACACATACGAAAAAAACAGAGCAACGCAAAAAAAAGATCCTTACCTCCAGACTATAAACTAAAAACTTTATACAGTGTGTCCGAAAAGGTGAGGTCAAAAATGTTAGGGGTGATAGAGTGAGCCAAAATAATGTTAGTACTTTATATAAAAAAAAGTTCTATCGCGCTTCCCTAGGGGGTTATTGACCTTCAAAGTTAGAATAACAAATAATGAATTTCATTTATAACTTTTAAACGGTTGCCATAATAATAATGATATTTTGGCCTTTAAAGTAAGTCATGCTTTCTTCCATAGGCAATTGATTGCGCAATTGACCTCACCTTTCCGGAAACCCTGCATACAAATGGGCAATATTCCTGTATTTATAACCCAGTTTCCTCTGAAAAAGCCTATTCACACCCCTGCTGTGTGGCTCTGATTAGAAGAACCAACACTTACATCCAGGACTTCACAATTTTCAGTAATTTGGTAAGTGGCAGTTAAAAACAACCAAAAAATATAAGAGTTTAGCTTAAATACGTCTGTCTGTTAAAGTGTTGACTTTCTATAAAAAAAAAATGTGTGTTAAAGCAGATAAATATTTTTAATATTTCTGCTTCCTAAAATGTTATTAAAAATATAACTTTATTATGCCCCTGGAGATAGATAAATAATATGCATTTTTGTGCCAAAAATTTACACTAACAAAGGTACATTTTCCAGTTGTTTCAATGTAAATTTGCAAGATATGCACCACTGAACACAAACAAATCCTCGTTGCATGAGGAAAGTCGACTGAAAAATCGGAGTTTTATTAACATTTCAAATGAAAAAGTATCATGTGTAGGCAATTTATTGCCAATATTTTTAAAAAAGTTATTTTTTCAAGATTTCTTTAATATTCCTCACCCATCTTGGAAAAAAAATTAAGTGAAAATAAAGCATTCTATACAGTGAGGATTTTTAAAAGTCCTCATTCCCCTTTATCTTTTAAAGGGGACAAAATATTAAGGTCGAGTAAAATTTAGGTTAAAGGGTGTCACTTAAGCCACCACCTTTTGGCATAGAAATAATTTCTGTCACGTGTCCTAGTACCAAAAAGGCACTAGCAACTATTTATTTATTTTAAATGAAAAAGGGGGTCATATGGCGCCTTGTTTTAAAAGTCCTTTAATTTTCTATTCAACGCTATTACTTTTGAAAATCGGGTCGGCCGCTAAAATTTGGATTAACTACAGTAAAAACAGTGCGGTTTTAATGGAATTCTCACAGAAAGGCTTCCTTCTCTCGCTTGTTGTCAAACTGTAGGAAATTTGTCGCTTTTTTAGGTACTTCAATGGTTTCTGCTCGAAGGAATTGTCCAGTATAATTCCTCCACTCACGGTTTCCAACTGAGAAACTTGTGGTGTGGCGCGTATGCATCTCTATATGGTCCAACAACTTCCCACTTTGTTCGTTCTTTAATTCCTAGAGTTTCTAGAATGTGAAACCTGTAAACCTGTTACCCGCAGGCGTAAATAGAAAAGCTACTTGAAATCGTCCAAGCACCGGCTACAAACTAGACTAGGATTTCTAAGCAGTATATTAACAGAAACCCTACTTCAATACAGTGACTGCTTATAGCGAAAGTTCTGTAAAAGAAAAATTACTAGAAAAGTACTAAGTTATATGCTTGCCTATTCAGACTACTTGTTAATTACAAGCTAATTGATAGTTTAAACTACTTATTATGATTATATCTTGCAACTTTTTTGTTACAAAATCAATATTGAAATTTCCTTGTTGATTTTAAACCTTATATGAAAAATAGCTGTTCCACTTCGTTGGAAGTTAATTATATTTGTCCGCTGACTTGATATACATATGCCAATATTTTTCTCTAAAGTTTTTGTTCAATTATAATAAAGTATAGCCTATAGCATTCCCGAATTGTGTAGCTTTCTGATTATTAAAGCATTTTCATAAACGGTTCAGTACTTCCGAAGAGTATCTTCTACAAACAAACAAATTTACCTCTTTATAATATAAGTATAGGTTAGGTGTTAAGGAGTCTTACTGAAATACTGACTATGTAGTACCAAATTATTTAAAATAAAATGCCCTTTCTGGATATGCTAATGATCCACCATCCTTCCACTTAAAAAATGGA